>NDGN011442157.1:0-19279 GCA_002564285.1 Tympanoctomys barrerae
AAACTGGGCGTGGTGGTGCACGCCTATAATCCCAGCACTGGGGAGGCTGAGAGAGGAGAATCACTATGAGTTTGAACTGTGTAGTGAGACCCTAGACCAAACAAATGAATGAATGAATGAATGAATAAAGAAAGAAATAAATAACTGAAAAAAATTTCCCTTGAAATTTCATGCTTTTGAGTCTTTTTTTTTTGGTGGTGAGGGAGATTCTAACTAAGGCAAAGTGCATTTACTTAGCTTAGCCAGGGGAAGAACGCTCCCCTAATAGAGCAGCAATGAAGGTGAGATAGTTTTGGAACTTCTGACAAGCTCTGGTTAATTGTAGCAACAATATTGAAGTCTGTATTTCCAGTAAGGCTGGCTATTCTCAGGGAAATTTGATTCAATTCCACCAACACTTCTTTTACTCATTAAGACACCTACTACTCAAAACATCTGGTAAATTAAATTTAAAACATTAGTCAAACAAGTTTTTGGCATTATGTGGTCAAACATCTGGACAAATTAAAATTTAATTAAATGTTTTAATATCATGAAGACTCATTTTCAAATCCAGTTCCCCAAATAGAAAGTGTATACCTTTACTTTCTATGCCAAATTAGGTGGGCTGCGATTACAATATCAAGTCACCACTTAAAAGTTTACTAAATTCTAATATTAGACAGAAATAGTGACAATATTCTTGGATCTTCCACATTAGTCCTGTTTTTTTTTGAAGAAAAATTTTCATTCTTTCACTGGCCAATTGATATGATCTAATTCTTTTTAAATATTTTTCTTTTTTGGTGGAACCGGGGATTGAACTCAGGCCCTTGTGCTTTCAGGCAAGCACTTATTTTACTGAGCTATCTCCCCAGCCCCTAATTATTTTTGTTAGACAATGTGGTCCATAGAGTTTGCATAGAGTTCTAAGTAGCATGCAGGAGACTTATATGGAAATTTTGTAGCTGGTTGTATTTGCTCTGAAACATCTAATTTAACAACTTTCCCTGTCAATTCCTTTTAGATAAAAAAGGGATTCAAATTTTGCATTTTCTATAAGAGGAGTGCACTTTGTCTAAAACTAAATATTTTATACATGTTTGAATATAAGTGTTTACATATATGGAACACAACACATGTGCACCTAGTGGTATAGTGATCTTCACGAGGTCCTGTTTGCCAAATCCTGATCAAGGTCCTTGGATTAGGATTCTAGCAGTGAACATGTAGAAAAGAGAGCTGATTTAACAGGCTTCTAGGTGGCAACATTCAGTTTGCATCAATGCATGGCCTATGGGGGTAGGTGGAGTCTGAAGGGCTATTTGTAGCACTGCTAAAAACAATGTTGGAAGGGAGCTTTAGAAA
Source organism: Tympanoctomys barrerae (assembly GCA_002564285.1). Lineage (NCBI taxonomy): Eukaryota > Metazoa > Chordata > Mammalia > Rodentia > Octodontidae > Tympanoctomys > Tympanoctomys barrerae. The sequence continues at coordinate 1,348 of NDGN011442157.1, forward strand.
ACTTCTAAAATTCCAATAGTGCAATCCAGTCTTTTTTTTTTTTTTTTTTTTTTTTTACCATTTCCTCTCTGTTTTTTCACCCAAAGAGCTCAGGACTGTTTACATTTCTCTTGACTTCTCTTGGTTTTTTGATTCATCCAAAAATCTTTATCTTGGCAAAATAAATCTCTGGCACAAGGTCGTGTCATACTTTAAACAACACAAAAACAAAAACAAAAACCATCTTTGGACATCTGTTTGGATGCTGGAGCCAAGAGCAGGGCCCGTGTGGTGCCAGCATGGCAGCCGTGGCTGCACATTGCAGTCGGCGTGTGCACTGTGCCAGCGCTAATGATCTGGGCTTCCTGTGGAGGGCCACGCTGCCAGGCTTCTAATTAGGATCTGCTCAGAGCGGCCTGGGCTGGGGCACTCAGGCCTTTCTTGCTGCACTCCTCTCCCTCCGTTGTCTTCCACCCCCACAGCAATTCAGCATTGTGAGCATTTTTTATTGTGGGCCATTTAAAACAAAGGGAAATGAAAAGGAGGCTTTCACCGAGGTGTTAAGTATGAGCAGACCAGCCAAATTCAATGCACTCCTGAAGAAGGAAGTACTAGTACCCTCCTTGGAAGGATGTAGATCTCATTTAACAGCTCATCCATCAGGAGCCAGCTAAAGGCCTTTCTCAGAGTGTGGGCTATATGTCTGGTTGCTGCTGTGGGATGCTCAGCCTGGGCCTTTCATGGGTCCCCTAGCCTCAGAGGGTCACTAGAAGGAAATGACAAACACATTACTAGGTCAGCCATGTACGACCAGTAGGACCAGGAAGGAAGGGCTGCATAGTAAGAACTAGGTAGGAGATAGCTGTCTCTGGTCAGGCTGTGGCCATGTTTTAAACATAGCTGAAACACCCCCATAGGAAGAGTTTGGAAAATCACAGCTTTTCTATGAGTGTATTAGTACTGACTTAGGCCTTTTGGGATCACAGACTTTCAAAATGAGAAGATGGGAAGGGTCTCGATGGTAGAGATTTCAAATGATAATACAGAAGGGTATCATAGTAGGGGAGTCTTGAATTGGTAAACCAAGACAGGAAGATAAAGTATGGCAAAGATTTTATCTACAATGTTTCCTGTGATTGTACAAGGCTTAGCACATGGTCTGACATATAGTTGGTACTCAGTAAATGATTTAAGTGATAAAAATTGTGTCATCCTAGTGGGTACCATCTAAGAATTAGGTGAAGATTAAACTACGATACACTTTGGCTTAACACCATCAATCCATCTGTGGAAACTTTGACCACAGGACAATCCCTGTTGTCATCTATTTCTTTTGTAGCTCCAGTCACACCAAACTTAACAACATCAAGCAGAATTTAGTGGACTCTACCAAGGGTCACCCTTTTCTCAGCTATTGCTTATGTGATCTATTGGATCCTTACTATGATCTTGGAAATCTCAGTCAGCTCAGTCTTGTAGAGGGCAATTCTCTGCCTTAATTCAACTCCTATTCTTATTCTGTATCATTTTTTTTCTGCCTAAGATGTTCATCTCATTTTTTCCCTTAAAAATATCTAAGCCCCTTTAGGGTGTACTTTCAACATTTCCTCAACTATGAAGCCATTTTTGATTCTTGTTGAGTTCCAGTATATTCTTTGTTAATCACCACAGGCCTAGTGCCACAGGAGTTCTGAGTTGTTTGCCTTTTTATTCCCCATGATAGACTGTGAGTATCCTAAAGGTTACTTTGATATTTGATCTATCTATATTCCCAAGCCGAAACTAGGGACAGAGCACTGAATATATATCAGATAACTATCTGACTATAAAAGAATGTTTTGGGATGTCTACCTTTCAAGTGCAGAAGTAACTTATAAAACTATCTTCTAATGGGACTGGATGCTGAATGCAGAATGAAGGAATATCCTTTTAATGCAGTCTGAATGGGGGTAGGGAGACAGACTGAATGGGGCTGGTTGTGCTGTCCAGCATCTCGGGAATCTCTGAAGTCCATCCTAAACGTTTAAATGAAGTAAAGTGGTTGGCTTTATAAGTAATAGAAGTCAATTATGTTTGCAGCATCTAATGCAGGAATGGCATTAGATGGTTCAGATGGGGCCAGTGCCAAAAACTGCTGAGTGGGCAGGAGGCCTGATTTTTCAGCCTCCCTCTGCATCCATTTGTGATAATCCAGGTCTGGCTTTCAACCAGTCACCATCCTAACGAGACTTGTGCAAGACAGCCTTTGCCCCCAGCCACAGACATATCCTGAATCAGGAGGCCACTTATATAGATTTTTAAAACTACCCCCACAAATGCACACACTTGCATGCTTTTGAAATATACTTTTTAATCTTTGTCGTTATGAACACTTTTCAAACAGGCTGGCAAATCTTCAGGTAGAGCTGAAATATTTAGATGTGGTGGGACAACTTATGTCCCCTATGAAACAGACTTTTGCTGAGGAGAAAAAAGTCAGATATTCTGTCCTGATTCTGTGATTCAGAGTCACTGAAGACAGCTTGACTTTTGGCTTAAGGGTAGGCATGAAAGTCACTGTGTTACATTAACAGAGAAGCTGACATCATATCTCACCAAGAGGTCTTTAAGAGAACAACAATGAAGATGTCAACAGTAAGGATGAACATTTCTTGTCCTGCTACATTGTTCTAAGCATTTACTACATTTATAAGATAACCGTTGCCCTTTCGTAATTAGCACATGCGTAACAGCTTCTCATGGGCTCCACAGACTGTGTTGGATGGGGGCTTCCTTCAGAAAGATTTGGGTTTTCTATTGGATTATGCTTCAGGTAAAGTTTTCCTAAACATCTCACTTGTCTCTTTCACTAGATGTAAAGCTATTCCTTGGTTATTTTGCACTCCCCTTTCAGAGCCCTTGGATGTCAAGTTGCTGCACTCCCTTTGAGAGGGTGGGGTCATTTTCCATCTCTTTAAACAGGCTGTGGCTTTCTTTAGCCAATGAGATGTTAGCAAAGTTGATTCAAACTAGATTGGTATCCTGGATTCCATAGAACACCAATGTCTTTCACGATGTTAGTTTTTCTGAGATTATGATTTAGGACAAAGCCTTACACTGAGGTTCCTCATTTGAACACTACTTACATGTTTTCAAAGAAATGAGAACTAATAGTAATGTAAATAAGTGTTTAGTAGCTGAGCACTGGGGCTTCCTCTCAAATCCATCATGTTTGAGCTTGTATTACTAACCTGGTGGGGAAGGACAGGACAGGGAAATAAGAACTGGGCTGTCCTAGCCCACACATTGACCAGAGCTAGACATGTGTATAGGCCATCCTTAACGAATCAGCTGCTGATCTAGCTACGAGCTTGACCATAAAAATGGCCCAGCTAAACCAGAGTACTCTAATTTATAAAATGGTTGTTGCAAGCTGGTAAATTTTAGAATAGTTCATTATAAAACAGAAACAACCAACATGTTTCTTACAACAACTATGCAGAATCAAGAAGAGCAAGTATATTATGATCTTATTGCTCAGTTGAAGGAATTAGGTATCTCAGAGGCTTTGCTAAGGCATAAATAAATGGATGATTTTCAGAGATCTCTCTCTCTCTCTCTCTCTCTCTCTTCTATTTGGTAAGGGTCTCACTATGCAGCTTGGATCTGTAGTGATCCTCCTGTTTTCAGCCTCCCCAGTGCTGGGATTATAGGCTTGTGCCGCTATGCTCGGACTTGTTCGCAGGCTCAGTACACCCTGGGCATGGGGCCAGCAGCAAGCAGGACCAGGGAATTGAACCCTGGTCCCTGTGCTTGCCAAAGCACGTGCTTAGTCCACTGAGTTATCTTGCTGGCCCCAGACTGGGCTCTCTGAAACATCAATGTCCTCTATGATGTTCATAGATACCTTGGGACCATTGTTCAAGATTAAGGCTTGACCTTCAGGTTGCTCAGGTATAATATTGGGATAAACTTTCATGTAATAGAGAACTATAGATTGTACAAATAATGTGTTCAGCATAATGAGTGACACTGAATAATAAAGCAATAGAGAACATGTACTGGTTCTTTTCTTATGTTTCAACCATTATGCAAATGTAGCGTATGGAGTAATCTTAATCTCAACCCGTCTCTCCCATGCCTGTATAAATCAGGTATCATGTATTATCCTCATTTCATAGGTGAAAACACTGAAGTTTAGAGAGAAGATTTTCTTGCCTGAAATCACATGATGTCCAGTGGGAAAGTGATCCAAAGCCTCTGTCATTAATTACAGCACTGTGCTGTCTCCTTCTCAGTAACTGGCAATTGTCCTTAACTTCACTGTTACTTTTTTTGAAAAAGGGAAACCCTCCTTACTATATTGCAGCTTTTTAAATTTGAGTGGGTCTCAATTTTTTCGGTCATATGACTCTTAACAAAATTCAAAGCCAAATCCCATTTGAAAAGCCTAAAATGTAATACAAAGTAAAAGCAGAATTACTCTGATTGAACCAGCTATAGAGCTCCAGAGCCCTCCCTTCCTGTGACAACTGCGCAAAACCTTTTGGCCTCTGTCGAGCACAGTTGGAAAATATTGGTCTGAAACACAGTTGAGTGGATTTGCTGGCTGGCAGATCTAGTCTTGCTGTCTCCAGGGACATTAGCCTGTTGGTTTTCTGCAGGATCTGAATGCCTACTTAAACACAGATGAAGAGGCCCAGAAGGATTGTGGAGGTTGGCACAGATCAGAACAGAGGCATCAGGTCTCCTTCCCTTTGCAGGTAAGGGCTGTCACATCGCCTAGGCCACAGTGGGGTTCCTGGAGGGCATTGTAAGAAAGATTTCTAAGAAAGCTCCTTCTTACAAAGGGAGATCCAAAGATAGCACTGGCTCAAAGACAATGAGGAATGACCTCCTCTTTCCTCCTCCTCCTCCCCTATTCCACTCCAATTAAATCGTTTTCCTTTCCCTCCACTGGTACCTGGGGTTCTCTCCAGGCCGCAAGCAAATGGTGCATTAATCACACATGGATCAGCCGGTGCACTGGGATGGTGGGAAGCGGCTGATTTATGAACTGGCCCAAAGTGTGGGGAGTCTGGAAGTGGGCGAGGCAGGCCCAGCTCAGGGAGCATATGGGAGCCCCTCCTTTAGGACCAGACCCATATGCTCTGCTGCAGGTCCATATGCCGTGTGAGTTGTTTCCCCACCCCTCGCCACTGTGGAGACTGCCTGTCTGCTGTAATGTACGGGGAACAGGATCTGCCACATGGCCTCCTGGCAGTGGAGCATACCCTCTTCCACAGCCTGAGACCTAAGGGCTGAGGTCTTGCAGCCTTCCATATAGACAAGCAGGGGGCTACAGTTATGCCCCTGTCCATATGAATTATTGATATCATTTATTTTGGGATAATTCATAAGAGACAGGTAAAGGATTTTTCGCCTACTTGCTAGAAGAGGAAATTAAGACATGATGTCAGTATTACATGATACCATAATAAAGACCAACTATTGCACGTGTATCAGGTGCCAAGCTCTGTTCTAATCACTATTTATATTCACTTCAGACATGGCAAAGTAGTTGCTCAAGTCATAGATGAAGCATTAAAATTAGAAGTTGAACTCAGACTTGTGTTTCCTGTAACTCTCTTTTGATTATAATCCACCATTCATTTATTCACCCATTTATTCAATCACTCAATAAGCATTTGTAGAGCTCTTAGCATACATCAGACTCTATTTGAAATACTTCAGATTCAACAGAGAACAAAACAGACACAGCTCCATCTCTCATAGAAAACACATTTTAGTGATATAAGAGGCAACATAAAAAAATTCAAAAAGTTAACAGAACTTTGAACTACAAATTGCAATAATTTAAATGAAGAAAGTAAATAAAGGGCTTACAATATCTTACAAAAGTAAGATATTCATGAAACAATAGGACAAAGAAAGTTATCAGGGAATAGAGCTTGTGGTAGAGGGAGTGAGAATGAGAGAGAGAGAGAGAGAGAGAGAATCTGTTGCACAGGGCCTGAAGGAGGAGTGATCCCACTAAGTTTGAAGTTTAAGTCTCTAGAGTAAGCTAGAGGTGGCAGAAAACGGTAAAAGTTGGGATTCGAGGGTGGGGTATGGCAGGTCATAAAATGTTGATGAAACACATCGAGGTGTGTGCATTAGGAAGCTGTTGCAGAGGTTCAAGCAGCGTAGCCATACCCACTAACGGCGCATGCTGATGAACAACAGCTTAGCCTGCTCATTAGTAGTGAATGTCACATTCCCAGAGATTTCTGGGGAGCAGAAGCCAACTTAAGGAATTGTCATTTGAATAGGGAAATGGACTCAACTGGTCTGTACACACCTGCCAGGGATGGTACTTAGCAGCTTGTAGTGCATCAGAAGCACAGGCATCATGGAATGTGGGTACCTCCTTAAATTGATAAACCACTTCTGAGTCTTTAAGACTATGTTTTAGTTTTCAGTAAGTTCTAAAGAGATATCGTTACTCCACCTCATTAAGTTTTACTGCTCTACTTTAGTATTATATGTTTTTTCTTCGCACATTTTTTTCCTCTGAAGATACAAACAGCTTTGAAATATTTTATTACTTTCTTTTATTATTTTAGATTTTAAAACTTCCATCCAGCAGACTTGACCTCATGGATAAGTTCTAATAGCCTGCAAAAATTAGATTTTATTTAACAAACATTTATATAGAGATTGTTCTACATTTGGTTCATATCTAAATGCATTACAAGATCCTATAATAAGCCTTTTGCATCAAAGCTGTTATTATCATTCCCATCTTGGAGATGAAGAAATGAAACACATAGAGATTAAGTATAGCAGCCCCAATTTGTACAACCAGTAAATGGCAGTCAGGTTGGGCTCCAGAGGTGCATTTTTAGTGTCAAAGTGACTGGCTATTCCAATCAGATGGACAGGTCCAGTGCAGAGTGAGTAGCTGTGTGTCACTCTATCCACACTCCAGGCCCATGAGCCACAGTTGCAAAAGAAAGGCAGCTAAGCACAGCATGAACAATTTTCTATTCTCCATGTCTCCCGCTCCTTTTCTTTTCCTGAAACAGTTCCCTTCTCTTCTCCTTTCTTCCCATTTTCCTGCATCCTTTTCCCCCACCACTTTTGCCTCTCTGGAGCCATTTCTACAGCACCCATTCTGTGTCCTTTCTTGTCCATAGCCTCTGACCTCTAGCAGCTCATGGTCTTGATAACATTCAGGAGAACTTCGACTATGAACATGTCTGCAACAGTTTACTTCATTTACAGGACAGTTATCTGAATAGACAGGTTCTCTCATTTACTCTATGCCTTTTGGTCAGTGTGGCTATTCAGCTTGGTCCTGAGCAAAACTGATTGTTTGCCACACTTGTGACTGAGGAATCTGACTTATGACATAATCTTCCTCACCTACCGTGCTCTTTTTCACTTTTTGCCAAAGACTTGCTAAGACACAAATTGACAAACTGTATTACAGTTTACAACCTTCTCCTTGAATAACACTCTGAGTGCTGTCAGAAAAAGTATAATAGGGGTCAGCAAACTTCCACCTGTCAGTGCCCAGATATCTAAGAGTTCAGTTTTCTCAGGTCATTCATTCCCTATCACAACTGCTTAACTTTGTGGTTGTGGGGTGAAAGTAGTTTTCTATAAAACATGAAGAAATGTGCATAGCTATGTTACAGCAGACTTTGTTTATAAAAATGGTGGTAGATGGATTTGATTTGGTCTGTGGGCCAAAGTTTGCTGATCCCTGTAGAAAAAATTTGATTCCTCCGTGTAGCCACTATCCCCTGTGGATGTTCTGATTGGACAAGATGAACACTGAATCACAGTAGAGCTGGTATAATGTGGTGTCATCTTCAAACTTTCCACCAGTGGGGCTTTCCAGGACTGTGGTTATGTGACAAGAGACATTTTTCCACCCAGAACTGGGAAATATTTGCCTTAATTTCTGTGAGCATCCACTGGTCAATGGAGTCAAGGAAAGTGTGATACGTAAAAACAAAGTTGAATCAATGCCGAATATGAATATGCATTTATGTATAAAGGATTCCTCAACAAGTTTGATTATTTTTGTGCCTCCTGCTTGGGAAAATCTATGTTAATAATGATGCTGGCTAAGCCTTCTTAGCCAGCTTGCTTAATAGGATAGAGAAGGAGGGATAGAAACGGGCACCAAGGGAACTGGAGCAGAATATGATGAATAGACGCTTCTACTAAGAGCAAGGGGTTGATTTCCACAACTCTGTCACGAACACTGAGACATTACTGAGGGAAATACATCCTGTGATGACAGCCATCAAGAGATGGCCTGTGTGTGATGGGTCCAGGCACTTTTCCTTAATTACTTAAGGCTACCGATGCCCTCAGACAGAATGTATATTGCTAGGTCTCCTGTTTCATTGTCAGTCCTCTCTTGAAATTATAGTTTGTCTTATGTGCAGATCCCGTTTGCCACTTTCTGCACCCTCTGCCTCTGGTGGGTTTTCCCTTCAAACAGCCAGAACTTGCAGCTGTTTCTCAAGGGACTTTCTGAAGAGTGTAGAGTCTCTTTCTACACTAAAGTGAGTATAGACAGCCTTGGGATTTGCACCAGGGTGGCCCTTAAGCACCAGGGGCAATAATTTGGAAACTCTTATTGGGATGGGGTGACTATTGTGGCAGGTGGCTTATAATCCAGCGCTCCCTGTTGGAGAAGACTGTGAAACTTGTCATAAAATCACCTTCTTGCATGACTCTGCCTTTCCTGTTTTCCTCTTCTCAGATTCTCCTGAAGAACACTCCCCCCCCCACCAAACACATCACTGTACACAAATATACAAACTGAGGGATAGGGATTGGAAGAGGGTAGTGTGCTCACCTAGTCTATATATGGCTCCTGGGGCAGGGACTCAGTGCTTCACACCATGCCAGAAACATTGTACGTTCTTGAAACCCAAATACTTCTTTACATTTCAAAATCACTGCTGAGCCTAGGACCACGTTGACTTTTTATGGTAATTTCTAAAAGGATGGCATTACCCCACCTCATTAAGTTGTGAAGCCTATCCCAAGAAAAAAAAGTCTCTGAAGAAAAATGTTAAGAGTCCCTAAGCAGAAGTTGAAGACATCTGTTCCCAAAAAGGATATGGTCCATTGGTTAGGGGAAAGGAAGAGAAAGCCAACTTAATTTAGAATCATAACTCCCCCACCAAGTCTCTCCATCAATTGGACTTAATGAATTTATAAAATAAGAAAAAGGGGGTGAGATGATGCTCTTCAAGTGCTTATAGGTGAGTCTTACTGGACTCTTCCTGCCCACTTGTCTTCTCCATGTGGTGGGCATGGGGCTTCCATATAACTACCATTTTTCTCTCTAGTATCACATACTACTAAATGTTTTATTATTTTCACTGTTGTAATCCACTTTACGTTCCTGTAACAGAATACTTGATGCTGGATAACATATAAACAAAATAGGTTTACTTGGCTCAGGTTATAGTGGCTACAAGGCCCAAACAGCATGGGTACTGGCAGTTGTCAGACCTATAGAACATAGTAGCAGAATAGAAGCTGTAAGGGAAGCAGGTGTATACACGACAGACCACGCACATGGGCAGTAGCACTTTTTAGTAACCCGATCTCTTTGTAACTTTGTAACTCTCTTGTAATCCAGCCTATGGAAACAAAACCCACTTCTGAAATATAAGCTTTAATCCCTCCCAAGAGTGGTGCCCCCATGACCCAAGACATCTCCTAAATCCCCCACTACCTCTCAACACTGTTACTTTGGGGACCGAGCTGCAAGATGAGTTTTGTTGAAGTAAAAACACAGTAGGCTCCTTTTCTTTTTGGTGTATTTTTTGCTTTGAGCATTTTGAACCATGTTGGCTAACTTTCACTCCAAGAAGCAGAGAGAGAAAGTTTCATACTGTTTCAAAAAGTGACTTTAAAATTCTCCTTTTGTTAATGAAAGAGATAAATATGGGTAAAAATTATATTTTAACATGGTGTTTTATTTCTATGTAGCATGTTGTTGCTTTGGTTACTGATATTCACTTAGAATGGTATACATTTGAGGTGAAGCATGGATTTTTGATATCTAGGGGCTTAGAGGTACTATTCATACACTCAGGCAATAAAATGTATCTGCATCCTCATTATTCCACCCCCATCTTTACTTTTTGTGTAGAGAAGAACAACACTTAAGATGTGTCTTAAACTGGACGTCAAGGTATATGTCTGTAATCCCAACATCTGGGGAAGCTGAGGATCACAAGTTTAAGTCCAGCCTGGGAAAATTTGTAACTTATTGAGAACCTGCCTCAAAGGAAAAAAAAAAAAAAGTCTGTGTATGTAGCTCAGTGCAAAGGCCCTGATCCAATCCCCGGTATTCCCTGCCTAAAATGACTGCTTTCTTAGCAAATTTTCTCTATACCATATTCACCCTGCTTGTCTTGCTAAATACAATATTAACTCTACCTTGCTTGCTTCACATTAGACTACCTACATAACTGTAAGTTGATCCCCTTTGGCGTATACCTACCCATTTCCACCTGTCTCCTGCCACTGGTAACTACCATTTAATGTTTATAACATTTTATAGATTCCACATAAGTGAAATTATATAGAATTTGTCTTTCCATATCTCGTTTATTTCACAGTACGTACTGTGCTCTAGGTTTATCTAAGTTGTAGCAAATGACAGGATCTCCTTTCCAAAAATGCTCCAATAGCATTCCACCCCACATACTATACCTTTTATTTATTCATCATCGAGGGATACTAAGGTCTTAGCTCTTGTCAATCATGCTATAGTAACTGGAGTGTTCAGGTCCCTAAGAGGTGCTGATTTCATTTCTTTTGTACATATATGCAACAGATTTCCAGGTTGTGTAGTAGTCCTATGCTTAATTTTTGAGAAACATCTACACTGGTTTCTGTCCTGGCTGTTCTGATTTTCATTTCCTCCAATATTGTAAGAAATGCATCTTTTCTCTTTGTCAATACATGTTCTCTCTTGTCCTCTTGACAATCACTCTCCTAGGCATGAGTTGTGGACCTCGTGGTTTTGGTGAACCCCTTTTCTTATACCATTTAGCTTCTTCTAAATGCTCTTTAAGAAAAATGTCTATTTAGGTCCTTTGATTGTTTTCAATAGGTTTGCTTTTTGTTGTTGTTGTTGTTGAGCTGTGTGACAGTCAGATCAATGATATCTGTGTATTAAAAAGTCTGTATAACACTGATCTGGCTAAGAAAATGTAGAGAACTTTTGGAGTCACACTGGATGAACTTTTATCTCCCTACTCATCTTATTCCATCCAAGCTGCTCGGAGTGGGTCCACAGTTCCCAGTGGCGCGCAGACGCTGGCCTGAACCAGCTCTCCCAGGCACCTCTCGCTGACTTTTTAGGAATTGTGCAAATCAGCCAATGTCACATGAACAGCTTGGAAATAGCCAGGTGGGATATCTACCCCATGGAAATCGTCACACGGTCCAAATCAAGGAATGCATTTCCCACCTCTGTTCAAAAAAGCAGACTTTTCAGCTTCTCCCAGAACACCCCTGGCAGGGACTGAGGGAGCCCTGCTTCAGCCCATTTGCTGTCTGCCAGTGTCTGCTGGACTGGCTGCGTTAACAGCAGACACACACACACACACACACACACACACAGATAAACGTCCAAAGTGGGGGACAAAAGGGGTGACGGAAGTCCGAGTCAGCTGCAAAGTGCTCCTTCCACTCTCTTCCTTGTGACCTGCCTAACTTTGTGAAAGGCTTTTCTCTTTCCCTACAGTCTTCTTCAATTAAAAATGGAGAACTAAGATCATGAGGTCACCCTGGCCTGCAATCTGAGCTACTTGTGAGGAGGAGGAGGAGGTAGAGGGGCAAGGATCACAAATTTCAGGCCAACCTGGGCAACTTAGAGACTTTGTTTCAAAATAAAATTTTGAAAAGGGCAGGGAATGTAGCTCACTTAGTTTTCACAAAGGGTTGGGTTCAACCCCTACTACCAACCATCCAAACCAAACAAAAACAAACAAACAAAACAACATCAAACAAAGACAGGAAAACACCTCAAGACCAAAACCAACAGACAAAACAACAAAAACCGAGGAAGTGCCTATTTATCTTTCTATACATGGAAGTACATATTTTATGAGATAAATTAAGCAATATTTCATAGTGTTTTACCTCTTAGAATATTTTTTTTTTAAATTTTAGTACAAGATCTACAGAGTCTCACTACCTAGATCGGACTCTAAGTGATCCTTCTGATTTCAGCCTCCCAAACTCTGGGATTACAGGGGCGCCCAATCCCAATTGCTGTCTCAGTGTCCCCTGGGAGCGAGGACGGCATGGCCCTCCAGGGATCAAACCCCAGGTGCTGCGTCTGCCTAAGCAGGCTCTTTAATCTGCTGAGCTATTTGGCCGACTCTCCTCTTAGGATATTCTGAGGATGCAATCTTACCATTTTGCTGAGAGGAAGAAAGCCTACTGGAGCAGTGTTAGCTTGTACGTGGGCGCCACGGTGTGAACAGCCACGCTTACACTCAGGCCAAGCAGGTTTACAGACGGCCACCCTGCCGGAGCACGACCCTCATTTTGTGGTAGGGATAGTCAGCCTGCTTTTAAACTGGGCTGTTATGAACGTGCCTGTAAGTATACGTGAACCTTTCTAAGTAGCTTTTGTGTTGTCTCCCCAATGGCTGTGAGACTGATAAAATGGGCTGAGTCCAGTGCTGAAAACTAGGGGGTCAGCAACTGATGGCAAGAAAATAATTAGGCAACCATCCCCATCGCCGTGGGCCTACATTCCATGATTATTTTCTGAGTGAGGTATGTGTAATCAAATACATGTGTAGTTTTACTTTTATTTTTTTCCTGATTTATTCATTTTTATTATTTTAATTAATGAAATCCATTGGTACACTTTAGGTGAATGTAATGATCATTTTCATTATAGGAAATTTATACTTATACTTGTTAAAACTTGATTTTTTTCTATTCCCCTCCCGTCCCTTCAAGCCTTCTTCCCCTCCTCATTCACAAAAGCTTTGTTTCAATTTGTTTTTTCTTTTCTAATCATTTTTTTCTTTCACTTTCCTTCCTTTCCCCCTCTCCTAGCCTTAGATTTCCTTCCCAATTGAATATTTTCTTCCTATTTCAAAATATCTATTATATATTTTGTTTCTTTATATACTTTTTTTTTTCCAGAACCAGGGATTGAACTCAGACCCTTGTGCTTGCCAGGGAAGTGCTTATTCTACTGAGCCCTCTCTCCAGCCCCTACCTTTGGTTTCTTGTACCAGAGAAAAAAAATGTAAGTTTGACTGCTCATTTCTAGCTACATCTATTTAGCTAGAAATGTCTCAAGTATATCCTTCATTATGGCAGAGTTGTACGCCACTCTATAAAAAAACCACAAAACTTCTTTACTCATGTATCAGTTGGTGGTCATTGGGGCTGTTTCCAAGGTCCATATTTTTTTCTTTTTAAAAGAGAAATTTTAGGGCCAGCCAGATAGCTCAGCCGACTGAAGGGCCTGCTTAGGAGAGCACAGCGGCTGGGGTTTGATCCCTGGTGTGCTGTGCTGGCCTTGCCCCTAGAGTGCTCTGAGATGGTGATTGAGACTGGGCATATAATCCCACTGATTGGGGGACTGAAAACAGGAGACTCACTATGAGTCTGATTTACGTAGTGAGACTCTGTAGACCCTGTATAACTGCACTAAAATACAAAAAAAAAATTTTAAGACAATACAAAGTAATAAAAAAGCTAAAAACTACAGAATTTCACTAAACAAAATAATAGGAATTTGACAATGATTGCTGCATTTCATAATGCAGGCTGGTTGTTCAGATTATAAGAGCTAAACATGGAAAATTAGTAAAAAAGAGTTATAAGAAACTAAAAAAGAGAAGAAAAATTTAGGCATTAACTTCTCCTTTCAGTAGACCAAAAGAAATCAGTAATATAATTATCCAAGCTATCTTGTATACATATATAAGTATATATTTCTCCCTGTCTTCTTTCTTTCTTTTGTCCTTTCCTCATCCCAGTTTTTCCTTTCCTTTTACAAAAGGCTCTTTCCCTCTTACAGTATCTATTGTCCCTTTCATATTTTATTCACTCTTTCAGGTTCTTCTACTTGTGAGACACTATGATGTTTGCACATGTAGGTCTGGCTCATTTTACTTATGAGTATGGTCTCTAGTTGCATTCATGTACCTATAAAAGCCTTGAATTTGTCTTCTTTGATAGCTGAGTAATACTCCATTGTGTAAAAAAACACATCTTCTTTATTGATTGCTCAGTTGATGGACATTTGGGTTGTTTCCAAGATTTAGCTATGACAGATCGTGCTGCTAGAAACATGGGCTGCACACACATCACTGTGGCATGATGTTTTCAGTACTTCTGGAAAAATACCCAGGAGAGAAATAGCTGTGTCAAACAGGACCTCCAATCCTACTGATTTTTGAGGGATCTCTACAGTATGATTTCCATAGTGATTTTATCAGTCTGCACCCCATTAGCTATGGTGAAGTGTTCCTTTTTCTTCACAACCCCTGCAGCGTTTGTTATTTTGGTTGACTTCTTGATGTTAGCCATTCTTTCTGGGGTGAGATGAAATCTGTGTTGTTTCAATTTGCATTTCTCCAATGCAAGGTCCATAACTTTCTTAAGAGTTCTGATGACCTCCTTGAAGCCTTCATATAAATGATCTAATTATTTTCAAAGTCCCCAGCTCTTAGTACCATCATACTGGGGTTGAAGACAGATTTTTTTTTTTAAGTCAAGTGGACCACTGTTTGAATCTTAGCTCTTCAGTTATCTAGCTGTGTAACCTCAAGTAAAACATTTAACTTCTATTTTCTCCTCAGGAAATAGCAATAATAATAATACTTATTTTTTGGAGGAAAAAATTAAGGGTTTTTTAGGCAAAGAAATAGAACAAAGTCACCCAGGGAGAAGGAGCAGCTTACATCAAGGCATAGGGCAGCACTATATAACACAGGCATTACAACTAGGCAATGAGTTAAGAGCAAGAGTATCTGATATTCTCTTTCTTTTAAAGAAAAGTAACTTCCATTTTCTCTGACTTTCAAGACTATGTACTGAAAAGAGCTCAATTTCAAGCTCCCCTTTGACTTGTTCTCACCCACGTTGACACAAGCCCTGTGTGCGCAGAGAGATGGACTCCATCCTTTCATAAGTTGGCTCCATTTCTTTTCCTTCAAGATCTAGACCTAAGAACAGGAAATTACCAAGAAAGCACTGGAACTTTCCTTCTCTTGGGCAATAGAGCTGCTAGAGGCTGATGCCTTTCAAACTTGCCCTCTATGGCCATCTTGGCAGAGAATGAAGGCAATGACAAATTTGGAGCTGGAGGTAGGAAACTAGGAGGGGAATGAATTGTTTGGGGAACTTCACCCAAGTCAGGGTCTAGATCTAGAAGGTCCAGTAGCTGGAGGAATGAATCTCTGTGTTTATGAAGAGGCTCCCTGGGGAGATTCAGGCACACTTTTCTACTTCCAGTCTCTTCAAATCCCTTTTCTTGTCTCTGTATCCTCTCACTCAGGTCACTGGTATGGAGTGACCTGAAGGCAAGCCCCATATGGTAATATTTAGCAGTGTTGTCCTGAAGAAGCAAGGCCTGGGATTCTTCTTTAGATGTTTATTTATTATTCTAAACATTATCCTTTCTCTCAAATGCAATATTTTCCCTGTAGAAATAAAAACACAGAAGGGGTACTCCAAATGACTGTTCTTCCCCTAGAAAGTGCCCCATTTATGGTTGAACTCTTTCATCTTTTAGAAATTCTTTATTTGCTGTGCAACAGCATTATAATGACAATAACAAAAACCCCAAATAAAGCTGTTTTCATTTTTCATATTTACTCCAGACCTTGCCCACATGCAGACATAATTTTTATAGTTTTACTCATAGTGTACAAATAATTCTGTATTCTGCTTTGTTCGTTTTAACATTATATCATAAACAAATGTGGAGTTTCTTTGCTACAATCCTAATTAACAGTTTTATTACCTACATATTATTCCATCAAATTGATGTTATTTTATTTGCTTAACTATTTCTCTGTTACTGGGTGTTTATGTTAATTACAATTATTTTTATTAAAATACATTAAAATAACAGAAAAATAAAGTCTTAAATACACTGGTTTTATAATTTTTTTGTATTCAGATGACTATATTCTTTGAGTAAAATTCTTAAACTTGGTAAAGTGATCTAAAAATGTTACGGGGCCCAAGGTTAGGATGGAACTAGAAATATTTACTAGCTTGATCAGATTTTTTAAAAAAAAAACTTATATGTTTTTATATTCAATTTTTCTCACCTTGGAGTGCTGCCATTGTTAAGAGGTATTATTGCTAACTGTGTTTGAACTAGAAAGAAGACCAGAGAGTAGCAGGGAGCGCCCTGCACCAGGCATATAAACACACAGCAAGCTCTGTCTTGTATAAAAGGGCTGTGACATTTACCAGTGTTGCTGCTGAAGGGATCTGACAGGCTTCCGTGTAGCTTCAGGAAGACCAAAGGAAGCCACGAGGGTCTAAGAAGCAGCACGAATAGCTGAATTTGGGGATTCAGGGTAAAGCTTTCCAGAGTGTACCAGTCAGAGATCACTAGAAGATCAGGCTTAATGTATAATAGTGATGACGATGATTATTTATTTATTTGGTACCGAGTCTTGCTATGCAGCTTGAACTTGTAGTGATCTTCGTGTGTCAGCCTCCCCAGCACTTGGGTGTGTGCCACCACAGCCAGTTTTGGGCTGGCACAGTATGTGGTACTAGGGATCAAACTCGGGACTTAGAGTTTGTCAGGCAGGTGCTTAGACTGCCAAGCTATCTCTCCAGCCATGATGATATTTTATCATTATATGTCATACATGTGATAGAGCATATACTATATTGTATATAGGGTCTACTAAGTAACCTTTAGTGGCCACCCACAGAATCAGTGGTGGAAGAATACAAAAGGGCTTTCTGCTGTGCAGGAGAGGTGGAGAATCCAGTTGTGGGTGGAAGGTCGGGGGCTCCCTGCGGAGTCACACAGGAGGCCCTGTCAGCAAGCTGAAGAGTCTGCACTACTGCAGAGCCACGTCCAAGGGCGATGGCAAAGAGCCTAGTTCCTTGCAAGAAACACAAGGGAAGCCTTCCTTCTTCAGATCACTTTGTGAAATGGTGGGACCTATTTCCTGCTAATCTTTTTTCTTAATGTAGAAACTTAGTTCTTACAGTGCTAGAGGGTGGGAAGTCCAAGATAAAGCTGTAGTGGATTCCATGTCTGATAAGGGAAGGTCCCTTGCTTCTGTGATGTTACCTTTCCCTTGCCAAGTCCTTCAGTGGAAGAAGGGATGGACGTTGTGTCCTCACATAGCGGGGGGCATCAGAAGGACAGATTCCTTCGGGCCCTTTCAGAAGGATAATCGTGTAATGATAAATTGCATTCTTAAGGGCCTACCTTAATACTGTTCCACTAGAGATTATATTTCAACCCAGATTTTGGAGATATTCAAAACTTAACACGACCACAGTCAGAACAAATTCTTAGTTTCTATAACAAACTATTTTTACACAAATCACTGAGAGCTAAGGATGGTGAGTTCTCCTGTGCTCTGTCCGCACACATGCACATCTAGTGGTACATTTGCTGAAGCTGTGGATTTGACCAATGTTGGATGGCACACATCTACCACTGTGGAGTTTTGTTGCCTTAAAAACCTATGCTTTAGGGCTGGGGAGATAGCTCAGTGGCACAGTGCCTGTCTGGCAAATGCAAGGCTGTGGGTTCAATTCCTGGTACCACATAAAAATAAAATATAAATCTGTGCTTTGCCTGCTTCTCCATAGTTAACCCAACTGCTGACCATTTTACTGTCTCAATAGTCTGACTTGTTGTACAATGAAGAGAAAACAAAAAATTATATATATGTATATATATATATATATATATATATAT
>NDGN011442164.1:0-20193 GCA_002564285.1 Tympanoctomys barrerae
CTTCCCTGGCAAGCGCAAGGGCCTGAGTTCAATCCCCGGTTCCGAAAAACAAAACAAAACAAAACAAAAAAAACCGTCTGAAACCAAAAAAAGAAATGAGAAAAGTATGTCTACAGGTCACAAGCCTATAAAATCTGTTTCACTCTGCTGTCTGGTGAGGTAGTCAGAGCTATGCATAAAGTGGTCAGCCAATGTCATGCCTGTGTCATGTACCACATAGGTGCTAGGAGTGGGGGACTGTTGAGCTCCCTGCACAGGGAGAGGTATAGCAGGTAATGTGGGCATGAAAGTTCTACTTATCATTCAGATTTCCCCTCAAAATTCAAGTGTCTGTTAATTCTGCAAATATTTAGCTATGTTGGTATACAACAACAATCATTTGGGAAACTAACTATGAATAAGATACTCCTGACCTCGTGACCTCACTGTTTTGTAAGGGAACAGAGACTAGATGGTGACAAAAAGCAGTTCAACAACATAAATCCCTGCATTGTCTCAAGAACTTCATTGTTCACCATAGAGAAAACATGGCAAATGGCACAATTATCTAAATTATGATTATCCTGGAAAGGTTTTGGCAGAACATTAACTTGAAATGGTTGATAATTTCTCATGAAGACTGAATTGGGTTCTCAAGGATGATTCAATGAAAGTTCTGCTGTGTCCCTACTTACTTTTCCTTAAGGCAATTCTTTTAAAAAATACGGAGAACAAATGTGATGGACTGTGATGAGTGACATTAAGTTCTTCCTGTGCTAAACTGAAGCAAATCTTTTTAAGAAGTTATGATGACCAGATACTCTTAAAATTTTACATAGTCTCAACAATAAAATAAAATAAAAAATATGGAATAGGATCCATCTTCAAAAGATAAGTAATCTGATTCTAAGTTTCTTAGATTTGTGAATTAAATTTCATAAGTTGTAAATATATGGAGGAATCTCGATGAATGTCTTATGAAGAAAACTCTTCCCTTTCAACTCACATCAACAACTTCTCTCCTAAGACAGTCCTCACAGTGTGTCCCCTGTTCATGTCACCATTCTTCACAAACTTGAGAAAAAATTCTAGAAGATTAAAGTAAGTGGAATATCATTCTGCCTCTTCAACAGTTTTTGGCTTCTGCTGAAATCTGGGATATAAAATTAGTGGCTTACATGTAGTTAGTGGCTTAAAAGCATTTTTTCAACAGGTATTAGAATTAGAAGACAGGGAATACATATACTTTTATATTCAATTTTAGGCAAATATTTGGAAGAAATTTTTAATTTTTTCCCTTTTATTACAAAATCAATGTGTACCACTTGATCTCCATCTACTGACTTCTCATGATTTATTGTTACTAAAAATCTGTTCTAAAAGCCCCCATTCTAGAAATAAATCATTATTTCATTTTCATAGTTGAAAAATCTGAAGACATTGTCACAGCTGTCACAAAAAAATTTCCAGGTCAAGAAGATAAGACTGAAATGTATGAAGCCCTTGATTCCACAGTATGAGAAATGACTATTTTGTGTGGTTGTATAGACAACATCATGTGCTCCAAGTCGTGTGGAGAAGAAGAGCTGTATGATGAAACATGAATCACTAGACACACGTCATCTCTCCTTAGTAGAAGAATTGAAATCAATCCTGCCTTTAAAGCCAACCTGGATGGATTTGTTTGCCTTTAGCATAAATTAGGGAAGCATCGAGTGGGGGAAAAAACACAAAATAAAGTGTGTTCCTTGGGAAGAACAGAATGTGTTATTACTTTGTCACTGCGGGCAACAGGGTGTGAAAGCAGTGACAAATCGAGTTGGTGCTTGACGTCAGCTACACCTAATTTGGAGCGACTGAGTGGATCTCTGACTTGCGAGCGAGGGCCGATCATTGATTAAGCTGCAGGGGTGTTTCCCACAGTGCTCCTTCAGCCTTATTACTGCAAATGGCAGCATGTCATCAGGTTGTTTCTGTTTAGTGTTTCTGTTGTTTGTGTCTTTGCTTTTCTAGAACAGCCTGCATTAAATCTTCCGAAGGTTGGTTACAACCAAGCTTAGTAATTTTCTGATTATTAATATTTTCACTTCAATCTTTGGAGAAACAAATGTCTCATTTTTGGGATTTCATTGGTATTGAAATTTCATTTTATTTTAAATTGAGATAAGGGGATCATGACCACAAGCAAAATAAACTCCTCGATGATTTCACATTTGCCAATGGTCTATTTTCACTTTAGTGCAGTGCAGCTAAAAACAGCACAACCGCTGTGGGTTTCCTCCATAGGCAAATGAACACCCATTTTAATATTTGATAAAGAATGATAAGCATTAAACAACATTAAAATATGGCTAGCATCTTGAGGTTGCCAAGAAGGAAAACAGAATCTAGATCCTCCTAGGGCCATGAAGAACGGCTGAGTTGAATGATGCCACCCTCCCTTCTAAATTGTTATGTGAGATTTTGCTGGCCTAAAGGAATCCTTTCATACTCTAAGCTTGATCAAAATATTTCCATATATATTATAGATTCTTCCAAAGATGTATGTATCACTCACCAAGACAAAACTAAATCCTACCATCTCTTCCCCAGTGAGAGTTTGCTTAACTCTGACTTCAAGTTAGGCTTGTGAGATATGAAGTACAACCCCTCCCACTTGGCCATGTGGTGTGGCATTTCATGCCCCTTGAAAACAAGAACATTGGGATCCAAAGAGTTTTTACAGACTTGTTTATGTTCAACCAATCCTAACTCAAATCTATCAAGTGACTTTCCTGTGGAAAACCGTCTCTGCTACAATAGCTGTTCTTAACATCAGAAGCATTTAGCACTGTTTCCAAAGAGCATATTTTAAGTTTGGTTCTGAGGTAGGGTACTAGGCACCAGGCTGAAAATCTTCCTGAAACTTGTGTCTGTATTCTGGTTGCCAGCTAAGTTCTCTGCCTTTTAAATTTTCAATGAAACTGGTGCAGACTCCCTTCTGTCACTCCTTCCGAGAAGACCGCAACTGTCTCAGAACTCCTCATGACTGTGTCTTACTTTGACTTGCTAACCTGGGTGGATTCTCTCCTTCCATGAGATGGCTCTTTCTCTCATCAGGGTAAGGCCGATTCAGATGCAGAAACTGGAACTTCGGTGACAGTCTTGGGAATCTCTGACAGTAAGCACGTGGTCTATAGAACTTTCTGAAGCACTGGAAAGATAATAAAAGGATTTCCTTGAGGTGAAAAGAACAAAATTAAATACTTTTTGTTTTAATAAAAGGCCTTCTATCAGTCTGCACTGAGAGATTTCTCATTAGCCATCTTCCCTTGTAAAATCATTTCTGTGTCATATTGTTGCCTCTACCTTCTCCCACGCCTTTATCTCTTGTACTTTTCCTGCTCTCACTTTGTATTGGTTTCACATGCAGAGAACTTTACTTGCACTATTTACACGCCATTGTTAGTCATGATTATGGAAACATGAGTCCAAATGCAGCCCTGCCTCACTGGGCCTTTTGTGCCATAAGTATTTTCCTTGCCAGATATAATATGTACCAGTCAGGGCATACTTTCCTTACACATTTGCTGTGCCAGCCTATGATTTGTCCCTCGTTTTTTCATGAGGAAATGGAAGTGGCAAGGGTTATATTTGCCTCTCCCCTTACGACAGTGAGCGCGCCAATGTAGGCAGAGAATATTGCGACGCATGACGTGACCTAAACACAAATGTACATGGCTTACTAGTGCCTGAACTTGGAACCATTATCATTCTATTTTGGAATTCCTGATGAATCAGCTCCACTACTATTAAAATATAAATATGATTAAAACTTGTTGACCACCCATTACTGGATAAAAGAAGATAATTTGTTCATGTTCATGTAAGGTCAGTCCCAAACACAAGGCGACACTATTTCCATTCATTGTTTTTCTGTTTGTTTTCTCTTTGTCCAGCAGTGGGATGGAACATGGGTCATCTATGATGTAAGCGGTCTCTCACTGACCTGTATCCCTAGCCCATATTTGCATTTGTTCCTATAAAATTGGAAGATGCAATTACCAGCAGGAAACAAATAAGAAAGCCAAATTTTGAATGAGTTTAAGCAATTCTTTATATTCCATTGCTAATCAGTGAGAAAAAAACAGGATTTCCAACCATTTTTGTTGGTCATTTAGCTCATGAGATGCCACCTATTGACTCCGAGTGCTGCCACCCTTATTTGACTTTATTTCCAATGACCTAATCAGAGGGCACAGGTGGGAAATAATTCCACGTTGTCCAGACTTTATACTTGGACACCAATGGGGTGCTAATAAGCCAAGTTTCTAGGGTAGAGAATGATTGTACAAACTGCTTTGTGCTTTGCAAGGTTAAGAGAAGATAGAAAAATGATGAACAAAGGGGAGGAAGAGTGGACAGATGCCAGGATAGGTTGTGTATGTTTGTGCCAGCCTCAGTCTAGGAAAAAAAAATAGGAGAAAATGGAGAAAAAGAAAAAGAGAAACAAGCTGATTGACCTGCACATGCAGAGTTGTAGGCCTCTTCCGGTGCACTCGGTGCTGATCTGCTCTGAAAGACATCTTGCCAGTTCCTTCCTGAACTCTCCGCTCCACCATCACAACTTCTAACACTCCAAAGGTCCTAGTTTCTGTGGCAACTGTCTAACACAAATGCTGTGCCTTCCTCTGTCTCAGGGTCAACTGGGCTATTTTTTAGTCTTAGACAAGGCGATGTCAGGATCTCCCAGCTGACACCCACCTCCTTAGCTCTTGTTGGCGAAGGGTTCTGAAACCCCCTGCTGTGCCCTCTCTGAGGATCTCCTCTGGTGTATGTGGGTCTGGCTTCTCTTACTCATTCACTTATTTCTCTCCAGTTGTGTTTGGCTTTAGGTGTATTTTTATGGCAAGCAAATGTGACAATATCAGTGTTACAATGTAAATAAAAGACTAAGAAAAATTAATTCTAAACAGACCTGTATGAGTTCAGCGGGGGCTAAGTTAAAACATTTGCCTACAATGGGAGAAGGGTCGTGGTTCGGCCCTTTTGAAGAGATGTGATGACTTTGTTTTGTCCCGTCTATAGATTATCTTCATCTATGACTCCGAGACATCAGCCTGGTGTTCAGCCAGCCTATCTTTATTTGCATCATTCTAAAATCTTACAAAATAGTTTAATTACAGTGCACTTTAAATAACATCTAGAGGTGAAAGAAGAAAAGGGAATCAATAGCTGCTGACTCCACACTTGATGTCAGGTGTTAATCTAAAAGTTTTACATACAAAAACTTCATTTTATTTCCCAACACAAGCAATGAAAAAAACATCAATATAATATCTCTTTTGTACTTAAAGTACTCAACACTCAACTATGATATTTACAAATATACAATTTGTAGTATAGTGTAATTGTACACATTATAGTTTCCATATTTTATGGATGAAAAGTTCAGTGAATTTAGAGAATTTATCTACTGTCAGAATTAATTAAACATGGAGCTTGATTATCTCTGGAATTTCTGGATTACTTGTCTTTTAATTATTTACTAAAAGTATTTTCGACAAAACATATATATATGGATAAAAATACACATACTGTTCAAATAATGAAATATAAAGCTTATGAATGATAATATTTCAATGCATTACTTTTACCAGCGAAATTTCGAAGATTTCCTTGAGATCTGAAGATCTTAAATTAATAATTCAGGACTTGAGAGAACAGGGTCTCTAAGAAAGGGGGATGTAGTAAAGGTTCATCAAGATAGGACACTATTAAACTTTTTTTCTAGTGGGCCAGGAGCACCAGATGTGTTGAGCATTTCCCACCACCTTCCAACATTTACGATATCTCCGTGTGGCTGACGCGTAATGCTGGTGCCCTGTTCCTGAGCAAGGAGGCAGAGTTCCTGCAGCAGAATTTGGATGCAACTTGAACCCTGGTCCTTTGCCCTTGAATCTATGCTTTTTACCATTGCCATGGGAGACACCAAGGGAACCAGTAGCTCTTCTAAGTAGGTACTACTTAGGATAAGCAGAGGTTGCTTCTTTAAGCAGCACTGGAGCAGACGACGTTCATCACATTAAAGATTCATTATTCTGAGTTTGCATTCCTTTATTTAATTAAGTCACTCACAGCTAGTGCCAGCAGTTAGCCACTTTGCCTGATCTATCCATCTCTGCGCTGGTGGACGGGTCAGCCAGCAGAATGATGCTCGTCTGACAAGCCCCAATTGCCCTTGCTTACCCGAATCATTAAGCACATTGGCATTTCCATTTGCAACCATTTTCCGCCTTGTTGACTCCCATCTACTCCATTCCCAAATTAGTAAGAACATACAGTGGTCTCAGTTAATGGCTCATTACCTACCACTATCCACCTTCTTGGCAGTAGGTGCTGAGGCTTTGTCGTTCAAAGAAAAAGACTAGGAACAAGCAAAACTCTGACTCCTTTCAGGATCCATCCATCTTTTTGGAAAAGGAAATGGATGGTGGGAAAGAATCACGGATCTGTACAACCAGATGTGCCGAGGACATGATCTAGATTCTCAGAAGCCTGCTCCCCAGGGTGTCTCAACCTCAGCACCATTGGACATTTGGGCAGGAACAGCTGTGAAAAGTGTCTTGTGAGTTCTAGGACTTTTGACAGCTTCGACCCTTTTGGTAGTAAACATCAGAATCACCACTTCCCTCTTTCTTGACAAACAAAAATGTCGCTAAACACTACCCATCAAGTCCAGAGGCAACAAAGCAGCCCCGTTGAAGCCACTGACTGAGAGCTGCCCGCCGCTTTGTGCTAGTCTAGAGCTGGCGACTGCTCTGTGTTTTTCCTTGGGGCTCTGGCCGCGGAGATCACATTGTCCTTTCACTGCTAAGGAAACTAAAACCTACAAGGAAGAAACAAGCTGTTGAACTGTGGCCATCTCATGATCATATGATTGTGCCAAAAGCCGTTTAGATAAACAAGATACTTAGGAGGAAACCATGACTATTTTCATTTTACAAATCAAGAGCTGATGCTCCAAAATGTTAAATTATTTTGCTGAGACTATATTCTGGACTGAGTTTCAATTTGATATGGATGTACTTCAATATATTGTTTTAAAAGCACTCTAACCCCTTTTAAGTTTTTGTGAATGTTTTCTATCCCATACAAAATCACATGGACACAGTACAAACACTGTGTAAGTTTCCCTCAAGTGCAGGGGAGATGAGGTCGAGCACCTGCAGTCACAGTGCCCTCAGGTGAGGCCTCCATAATGGATAATCTCTCTGTCCACAGTGCCTTCGGTGAGGCTTTCCCACGGACGTGTCTTTCTGACCTGCGGCCTAATGTGTGCATTTCCTCACGGCAGCCTCTCTCCCTTCCCTTTCACAGTTCTTCTCCCCATAGATTTGAGTGTTTTGTTCCAATAGCTTAGAGAATATCACCCACCATTTCCAATTTCTGTAGCAACACTAGCCTTTCTTACCTTCTTCCTGTTTGTTTATATAAACATTCCTGATCTCCTCCTACCTCTTTGCAAGATGGCAGCAGGATGGCTTGGATCTACTTGTCTACCATCTTGTGAGTTCATTCAATGTTTAAAACACTTCCACCTGGCTTTTTAGATGTTATATTTGATTCTAAATTCCTCATGTTTAAGAGTGTTTTAGCATTATCAGGGGAAATTGATTAGATTTTTGGATAGATCAAGAGAAGTGTATTAGCTTTCAATTTCATGTCTGAAATTTGTGTTACCAAGACATTTACTGGCAGAGATTAGACAGAATATTCGATCCCTTGTCTGAAACAGGCAAGAACCTTATACATGTCTAACATTTCCAACGCTCCCATCATTTGCAAATTTGCTGAGTTAATTATTCTTTAAACTTAATGTCAATGAAAATATATGTGGAAGACTTAAATAATGACTTAGAGGTTACCTTTCCATCAAATTTGAGGTCCTTCTCCCTCTCCCTCTAAGCTTCAGTGGGTTTGTGATGCCCAGATGCTGACAGATTTCATCGAGCCATCTCGTCTCCTCATCAGCTCTGACGTGGAGCCACAGGCTATTGTCCGCGCCGTCTCCAGGCTGCTTGCTTCTGCAGGAGCTCAGCTCAGACTCCAGAAAGGCCTGAAGCTCATGCAGCAAATGGTAAACCTTCTTGGCAAAGACTGGGGAATTTCCAAGTTGTAGACGTTGCACTAGAGATCACTATGTGCGGAGCAGGAAGCAAGTCCCCATGATCTGCAGAAGCCACTCAGGTCTTGATCTTGAAATTCCCGGCCTCCAGCACTGGAAGGGATGAATTGTTCCTAAGCCTCTTGGTCTATGGTATTCTTTTTGAAAATCCTAAGTGGCCTAACAAGGTGGAAGGTAGATTTACAAGTTTTCCTTGGTCCTGGAAATGGACCCCAGCTGCAAACGTCCCAAGAACACAAGGAGCATCTGACGACTCTCATAATAATATCCCACCTCAAAAGGGTGCTGCTAGAGCTGTTAGCAAGCCAGGACGCTCCCGAAGCTGGGTCTCGTCGTGAACGTAACGGAGCTACGTGAGGCAGGGTTCCCTCCCTCTCGCCCTTCACTGTATCCCCTCCCACAACAGTCAAATGACATCCAGGGTACAGCTTGCAGCGATTTCCACATTGCTGGCGATGCTAACCATGAGCCCACTGGGACAGAAAGCAAAAGGAATGAGAAACAAATATACACATGGTTGTACGGGTAAAGATAAAGCAGAGCTGTGGAGCTGGAAACCCAAAAAGTCGCTTTGTGTAACAGATGAAAGACTAAGAATTCTATTTCCAAATATACACATATATGGACAGGCAATGTTTGTGGAGCACCTACTCGTTTCAGTTAATGAGGATCGAGTGCTAAGTAATGCTGCGCCTCTAGTTTTCCCTTCTTTGTTTTAACACGCCACTTAAAAATGTATGTTCTGAGGGGAGATGGGAGAGTGTGTAATTATTTCTGTAATGAGTACATTATGATAGAGGAGTTATACTAATAATTTGTGTCTTAAAACTTGTTTATATCCTTTAAGCCAACCAATGAGTTCTCTCTCAGAAGTCACATTTTTAACTATAATTACAATATGATTTCTTTATGTAGAATTTAAAGGCATTTGGAAAAATAATTTAAAAATTTTTATATGTTTATTATTGAAAATAGTCAAAACTAACATTTTATTTTGGTTTATATCAGTCTATCTTTTTATTTATGCAATATAAACTTTTCTATTTATAAGCCTGGCTTCAGCGGTAATTTTATGTTGTAAGCCAGTTTTCTGGAAGAAGATATATTGTGTTTATCTTGCAGTTACATCGCATGTTTTTCATGGAATAATTTTCAAAAGCTGTACAATGTTGTGTACATGAAACTGCTGTAATTTAAGTCATTTCCCATGACAGGACACTAAATGTCTTTTCACTGTTTAATTATTATAGGACGAAAACTACAGCTACAGTCTTCTAGCCAACATCTTTGTATAGCAGATCTCTCCTTCTCCCTTTCGGTCAAGGCTTAGAAGAGAGATTGCTGAATTAAGAGGGCCTCTAAGTCCAACATACTGATAATGCATTGCCGGATTTTTCTTCAGAGTAGCGGTAACAATTTTCATTCCCATTAGCAAGGGACAAGTCTGCCTATATTCTGCACCATTGCCAGATTTAGCTATTTAACTATTTCTAAAAATGATTGTTTAAGTCCTATTCCCATGCTGGCTTCCTTTAGTAAAAATATCTACAACACTGAACATATGATTCATAAGAACCACAGCTCACTTCCCAATAAGCCCAGAGAGGGCAGAGTGGAAACGAAGGACTCTTGCAAAATTTCTAGGAAGAAAATAGCAACAGGAAGAGGCAGGGACTCAGCTAAGGTCTTCGACAACATCGTAGTGTGGCTCATTGAGAGGCTCTGGAGTGGGTGTGTGTTTGCGTTATTACCATTCAACACAAGGGACTTATGTTGGCTAAGACCTAGGAATACAATCCCACACTAAGGAACATCTTCTGGTAAAATATTGGGATAGAAAACGAGAAAATTCTCCAGCATGTCCAGGATGGGCCTTATTATAGTCAGATAGATGGAATACTTAAAGAGAATAAGAAGCAAATTAAGTTGCCTTGAGAAAAGAAATTAGCCACAGATCGAATGACATCTGCATTAGTTATCTAATTAGCTGTCTGCACTGGTTTTCAAGCAAGACCTACACAGCTAACCAAGCAAGCTGACCCTGCCATTTAGGTCACAGTGGCAAACGACATCAAACTCATGACTGCCGTGCACACCGGGACCCAAGGCCGCCCCTGCGTCTGCTGCGCACGGAGGCTTCCTCCCGCTGTAGGAGCTCACCGCTTATCCCCTGTACAGTTAAACAGGCAGCCTGGCCTTCTGCCCCTGCCGGGCGCGCCCTCTGCTGGACACCTGCATTAGGACACTGAGCTCTTACCTTTGCGTTCATTTTGCGATCTGGAAGACAGGGTTGTTTCATTTTAGTGACGTCTTGCCTGTGAAAGAAAGAAGAACCTACTGAATTCTCCTCTGTGTCAGGGCATAAATATTCTGCACAAGCCTCTCCTTGCACTGGGGAGCGGCCCAAAGCTCAGGAAAACATCTACCCTGTCCAATCTGCTTACAGAAATGCTTGTCAGGGAAATACAAGCAAGGCGTTGAATTATTTCCACAGGAGTTGGTGACAGAAAAGGATAAAAGGAGACTATTATGATTAGCTGAGAAGGCGGTGCTTCTCCAGCAGACATGAGTCCCTGCAACAAATATAAGTGAGTGTGTGCGTAGGGCGCAGGAGAGGCTGGAGAAGGCGGGCGGCGACCTCCGCCTTTCGCTTGAAGATGCACATTCCTACTTGGTAATCAAGTGGTGGGGCCAGGGCGTGGGCTCCGGTGGAGAGGGACAGGTTGTGGGCAGAGCAGTGCGATCCCCTGCAGGTTTGCTCCCGCGTGGGCTCTCAGGGAGTCTCGGGCCCGCTGGAGTGAGCTGCTCTGAGACCCGGGGGCTTGCCCTCCGTTCACACTAAAGAATCCCATGCAGGCTTCACAGTAACTCACAGCTACAATTTTCCACGATGAACTAGGAGTATAACTGTGTTTTCCTGTTGTACAAACTTTTAACTCTTTATAAGTAGTGAGCCAGGATCCTCCAAGTTGGTGAAGCTGAGTGTGCGTGCGCGTGCCTGTGCCAGCTTGTGGGTGTGCGCACGCGCAATGTGCGTGTGCAACGTCCTCCTACTGACACGCTCGGCCCCTCCCTTCCTCCCTGAGCCATCTTCCTGGGGAGCGCTAATGAAGCAGAAGCCTGGTGTTTTTAGAAATAACCCATTTTCCCTTTCACAGTACGAGGCGTGGTCTGCGTTTCTGTGTGATCGCGTATTTGCAGCTTTCTTCCTCAGACGGGAGGTCTGGAGCCAGGCTGTCACCAACACTTGCACGCTCTGGTTCAGAGAGAGCGTCCCAGTTTGCATTTTAATTAAAGGACCGTGGAAGGGAGCTGGAGGGGGCGGTTAGGCTGACGCTGGGGTACCCCTCAGCTGCAAACGTGTCCTGCTGCTTAAATCGCACTCTAACTCAGTGCAGCTGCCAACCCCCAGCAAGGAGAAGCAGACAGAGGGGGATCAGATGTCATCTTCTAAAAGGAGCACAGGTGCGATCTTTCGGCAGTCACCTGAAGAGCGGCTTTCCCAGAGGTGCATGGCGAAGGCGCTTTGCTCCGTGCTAGGAGTTTCTGCGGATTTGAATAATGGATTAGGCAGTGCACAAACAACACGATTTTCGGATTTCTCCTGCTGAACCAGGACAGCTTGTCCAAAGCATCAGGAAGAAAGCTATTCTTTACCTTGGAAACACTGCAGCAAAAAGGGTGCAGATACTGGCTTCTCAACCCAGAGAGTCCCTGAAGACGAGCGATGGGCAAGACTGAGCCCCAGTGACCAGGCGGTCAGCTCCAGGTGGCCCCGGAGTCTGGCACTTTCCTGCTTGCTTTTGCACTTTTTTTTTTTTTTTTTTTTGAGGTACCTGGGATTGAACTCAGGACCTTGCACTTGCCAGGCAGGTGCTTATTCTACGGAGCTATCTCCCTGGCCCTCACCTTCTCATTCTGCTGGGTGTGTGGAAGCAGAGGCTGCAGACCCAGGAGGGGCACAGGCCTGTCCTAGGGGTCCTCTCCCCCTGGGCTGGTACGGGCTGTGCTTAGAGACCGTCTGCTCCAGCCACACATTGGACCCTCATGACACCACCTAAACAGAAGTCCCAAGTTTGACATCCGAATTGAAGACCAGGAATTGTTTTGAAAGCTAATCACATTATTTAGACTTAAAGATCCATGATTTGTGGTAAATCCAACCCTATACCTTAGGAAGATGTGTTACCCACATCTACCAGCTCCTCAAAATGAACTGACAGGTGCAGTCACCATGTACTACAAACGTGGACTAGCAAGAATACAAAGAAAAAGAGAAAAAGAAAACACTATAGAAAGCCAGACAGGGGCACGGGCTGGGCACAGCGGTGAGCACCTGCCTGGAGAGCTCAAGGTCCTGAGCTGGACTCCCGGTGCTAAAAGGAGAAGAAAGCAGCCTACACAACCTGGGGCCACAAACCCTGCAGAGGAGAGCGCTTCCAAGGGCCTCCCGTCTGTTCTCACACTGAAGGACAGGGCCGGGCAGGGCAGTGCCCGGCCCTGGACAAGAGTGAGGGGAATGGGCCGCAGCGGGACCCTGAAGCCGGCACACATTTGCAGGATGGAAGCAAATAGCTGCTTTAGAGCCCTGACCTCACTGACAGCCACATGTGAGGCCGTGTGAACAGGACACTTCTGATCCCAGGAGCTAACAGAGCCAGTGCCAGGGCCGTGAGTCACCCCACCAGCACTGAGAGAGGTATGGCCCAGGCGGCGCTGAGTCACCGCAGTCAGAGCCGAGCTCCTGCCTCCGCCTTCTCGCCCAGCTCCTCCAGATGGGCGAGAGAAGGAGGCCTCTCACGGCCTCTGAGAAGCCTTGGGCACCCTGCCCAACAGGCCGGAAAACTCAGGT
The DNA here is from genome assembly GCA_002564285.1 of Tympanoctomys barrerae. NCBI lineage: Eukaryota > Metazoa > Chordata > Mammalia > Rodentia > Octodontidae > Tympanoctomys > Tympanoctomys barrerae. The sequence continues at coordinate 12,999 of NDGN011442164.1, forward strand.
GCTCTAGGAACTGCTTTGTTGGCTGTACTTTTCCCCAGAGAATTCACCAGGTGGCCTACAGGGGCGCTCCATGTTGGTGCTGACGCTGGGAGAAACAGGGTCCCCTGGAGAGTCGGCAGCAGCGCTCAGCGGGCACGATCATCCTCAAGCCCACCCACGCCACGACTATGGGGCAAAAGCCAAGCCAGCCACGCAGGAAAGCTGTCCTCTGCTCCCTGCAGCGTGTCTGTAGGACCCGGAAGTGCCCCTTATTCGCTCAGATGAGTGTGCTGAATGGTGGACCAGTTGGCCGCCGTGCCTAAGCTAAGTCACTGACTAAGGCAGAGGAACTTGCTTGGTTCAGTTGACAGTTTAAATGTACAATCTTCAGAGAAAACAGTGCTACAACAGTTTATGCTGAATCTACAGCTCTCTACACAGTCAGCAGTGTCAAAATGAACAGCTTTATCACACAGAAACACATACACACAAATATAAAAGATGTACTTGTACTTTGAAATGAATTTCACAATGCAGATGGGTGTTGCTGAAGGAGTCATGGTGAGTAACACGTCGACAATTAATATTCAGAGATACAGAAAGCACAGCAGAGGCACACAGGAGAGGACGGAGCAGAGAGAGCAGAGGCCTGGCCAACAGTGGAGCCTGCAGGCCATTGCAAACGTTCCTGTCACCCCGCACTCCTCCACAGCTGAGACCGAGCCAGTCTAGGCTGGCGGTGGCAACACGTGAGTGGTGGAGCCAGAGTTTCGAGCAAAAGTTTTCTGACATCAAAGTCTGAAGTGTGCCCCAGCCTGCTCCAGCTTCAGGTTCTTTCCTTGGGCTACGGATGTCTCTTGTCTTTAAAAAGTAGGTGACAGACTTGTCCACCACTAGGGGATTTCTATGGGTGCGGAATTGAAATGTAGTCTCTACTTGTCTTCAGCTTTTAGCTACCGCTTTTCACGCATCTGTTTCCTTTCTTTGGTCTTCCGAGGGAGCCCCGGGCTCCAGCCTAGATCCGGTTTCTTTTCTGTGACTTCTGCTCTGAGTAATGGTTTAGCTCCTCTTTGAAGACCACAGTGCTTGTGTGTTAGCTGTTGCTATCTTCTAATCAACTTGTTATAAAATTTCATTTTTTCAGAGAAGCAAAAAGACTGCTGTTTTAGATTATCTTTATATACTTGTATTCCATTATCAAGAAGAATTCATAAAATAAAAAATAAATAGCTAATGAGAGAGGCACTGGGGAACACACACACACACACACACACACACACACACAGCAAACCTGGTGATACCTTGATAAAAATATTTTGACACCAGAATTTTGCACAATGAATTTCTGTTATTAAAAAAGGAAACAGAAAGAATTTAGATGCGGCTAAAGAATTTCCACTATCAGCAAGACTAATGATTTTTCCCTTCATGCCTATTTTATAAATTAGGGAAACCCACCTTTGAATTACTAGTTTTTGTTTGTTTTTTCCACATCTAACTTGTTTTAATGTTTCTTTACAAATGGTGAAAAATACTAAAGTACAGACAAGGAATAATCATAACGGTGTGGCCAACATTATAAATATGGAATTATAAATTTAAAACATTTTCTGGTTTAAAAAATAAATCTGGTGGTCGATGCAGCTCTGCGGGGTCTCTGTGCCCAGCAGGGCCGGGCTCTGTGCTCCTGACGGTGCTCACCTTTATCCATTTTCCGGGTCCTCAGCAGCATCTCTTCTTCCTCCCATTTGTTCCATCAAAGGTCTGGGAGGGTCCTCTGGACCACCTCCTCTTCCTCCACCAAAGCTGCCTCGGTCCATGCCACAGTCACAATCATCTCTATCTCTACCACGGCCACTCTGAACCAGGACCAGCAGCACCACTGTAGTCCACAAGGTCACCGCTTCCTCCCTGCATGCCACCAGGGCCACCTCTGCCACGATCACCACCCAAGGGTGGGAAAGGTGGTGGGAGGAAGCCTTCAGGTTTTGGGGCCTTACACTGGTTGCATTCGGTTCTCCAGGTGAAGTTCTGGTTTCCACAATCCAAATTGGGACACTGCCAATCTACAGCTCAATGTGGGATGCTTCCTCCTCCAGAGGGATTTCCGTAGGAACCCTGTGCAGGGAGCTTCCTGTGTCTCCTCTATGACCTCCCATGAGGCCTCTGGGTCCACCAGGACCACCTTGGCCACCTGGACCTCTATGAAGCGGTGTTGGCCTCCCTCTGCCCTCATGAGGCGGCATGCCACCTCATGTGCTGTTCGTTGGAGACTTCTTCTGAGCAAGAGTGACTTTAAGTTTGCTTCCTTGAAAATCTTTCCCATCAAACCACTTCATAGCAGCCTTGGCAGTCAGTGGACCTTCGGAGGACACCGTGGCACCACCTTTGGGCTTTCCTGTTTCCTTGTCCAGGTAGATGTGGACCACAGGTTGCCCAGTTCTCTTGTTAATTGTAACAACCCCACATTGCTTAAAAAAATCTGCCAGGTCACCAAGTGTCACACTGTCATTTAGTCCTTGTATGTAAATTGCACTGTTGTCAGAGTCTTCACCAGGATCTATGGGAGGCCTAGATCAAGATCCGGCCCTTCATCCATGGGTCCACCAGGCTTATTGAAGCCACCTCACTCTCCAGGTCCCATTCCACTGAGTCCTCCTCCCCGCCCACCTCTGCTCATGCCTCCACAATCAAATCCCCTCTTCCTCTGCCCTGGTTATCAGAACCATTCATGCTCCAGTCGTCTCCTGGTCCAGAAAAATCCTCCAGACTCCTGCCCATAAACACCCCTGCTCCTGGGGTGGTCCTGTCGGAATGAACTCCGCTGCCCCCCATAGCTGCTGGTCTGTTGGCTACAATGACTTGGAGCCTGGCTGTAGAATTCAGTCTAGGGCAGATACCCAGTGGGAGGCTGCTGCCCAAGCTGCTTTGTTGACTATAGCTACTCTGCTGTCCGCAGCTGCTTGGCTGCACATGGACATTCTTCTGATAGTAACTGTTCTGATCATAATAGGCGGCTCTGTAGAGGAGTAGCTGGTAGGAGGACAGCATGGAGGTGCGGTGACTGGCTGCATCGGGCAGCTTCCAGGAACCCAGGGATGACTGTAGTTACTCTGTCCATAGCATAGGCCGGGCTAGTTACAACCCCCTGTGCTAGACTGAGGTTGGTTAGTCTCAGCAGGCTTGTTTCCATCCTGTGGTCTCGCAGATGCAGTAGCTGCTGGCTGCTGCCCACAGGCTGGGTCAAAAGGCTGAGTGCCGCATGCAGACCAAGCTGCATAAGAAGCCTGGGCGGTGGCGACTGCAGCAGTGGTGGTGTCGTAAGCACCTGCGTCCCCCTGCACAGGCTGGCTATATGCCTGGGGGCAGCTGGAGGCCGTCCACAGGAAGCTGCATATGCAGTCTGCCCATGGGTGGCAGTGGTCTCAGCCTGGGTACAGCTGGCACCACTAAGCTGCCCACAGGCTCCATAGCTTTGCTGCCCATACGCCTGGGTGGTCTGTGAGTATCCTTGAGGCGGCTGGGCAGGGCAAGCTCTGTAGCCCTGCTGGGCTGCAGCGTGGCTCTAGGTGTGGTAATCCGCGGATTCCATGTTCTCTCCTGCCTCCTCCTCTCAACGTCTGTCACCATCTCGCTTTTCCTCTAATGAATTACTAGTTTTAACCTTCATCCCTTTTTTATGTTTTAATTTAAGAGAAAAAGCAAAAACCAGCTTAAACTTTGCAATGACTTAGATCTAGAGCATTCCTCAGACTGCCCTGCACTTGCAGGCGGGTGTCTCAGGAAGCGACTGACCTCAGCAGGGAGTTACCCCAGCAGAGAGCTGGAGTTGAGAGGGAGGTGAGGGCTGGCAGCCGGCTGGGGTGGCCTGGTGGGTACGCCCGTCCCCACACCTCTTCCCTCTACCTATCTCCTGGGCTCCCCCGCCAGGCCCTCCTTGCCTTGCAGTCAGCCGGCCAGCCACTGAGTCCTCTAAAAATCCTAAGCAAAAATGAGCTGCTTCCGAGTCACGGAGTTCTAGCATTGTGTCTTGGTGACAGAAAAGCTGCCTGAGCCAGCGCCGCAGCCCACCCGTGACAGGGGCCAGCCGTTGCCTTGGCTACAACAGCAGCGTGCACAGGCACTGCGTGTGCTCCGCCAGAGCCAGCCTGCAGCGGTTCCCACTCCTGAGGACAGGCGGGCTCCAGGTGCCCAGAGGCACAGCGGGCAAGGGGAAGGGATGCCAGGAGTGACAATGCACAATGCTCCCTGCTTTTTTAACACTTTGGACATGTACAGAATAATTTATTATTTGAAAATAAAATAATTGTCAATTAATTCACTGGTGCAAGGTACCCTGACAGGCATGTAATCTTAAGTAATACAGAGTTCCAGCCTTCGAGCGTTTCTCAACATCAGACGTTGAAAAGCATATTTACTTGTTGGAAATGTGCTGTATGATCCCTTCATCAATTAAACAATTATTTTGTGGGTTTGGTGTAGTAGTTCAATTCTTACTTTTTATAACCTGGATAGAACAGTTCTATGAGAGCAGTAAAATTAGAGAAACAAATTGCCTTGATATGGTTAAGTTGATGATAAATAAAATTTTTTATACTAAAATAAATAGCTCCTGGTGCCGGAGGGGATAGCTCAGAGTCTATGTGTTTGCCCGGCAAGTTCAAGTTCAAGGGTTCAATCCTTGTTATCACATGGTGTCAGCTTTGGAACCCCAGGTGTACCTGGCTGGCCGCCAGAGCCAGTAGTGGTGGTGCACGCCTGTAATCCTAGCACTGTGGAGGCTAAGACAAGAGGCTCACCAGGAGTGTGAGCTGTGTAGTGAGACCTTGTACCAAACACATAAAATTTTAAAACTACATAAATAAATATATCCTAAAGAAATATGTACATGTAGTTCATTATGACTGAAATTAAATAACTATGTGTAACACCCATGACCAAATTTATGAGCTAAAATATTATTATTATTATTATTTTGTATTTTAGTATAGGGTCTACAGGGTCTCACTATGTGCATTGGACTTGTAGTGATCCACCTCCTTTCAGCCTCCCAAGCGCTGGGATTACGCCAGTCTCAATCACTGTCTCAGCGCTCCCCGGGGGTTGAACCCCAGGAATTGAACCCCAGCCGCTGTGTCTGCCTAAGCAGGTGCTTTCATCTGCCGAGCTATCTGGCCAGCCCAAGCTGAAGTACGATGTCCATTAGCAGAGATCCTTCAGGTCGTGAGCTTATACTATTCCCATGACTCTGGTGGTAGAATTAATTTCACAGTTCTAGTCACAACTACATCACGGGAAAGAATTAAGTCTGTGAGCAGAAGTACCATTATATAGTCCAAAGAGTGTTCATTATTAATAACAACCTAAATTTTGAATACCTAATATTAAGAGTACTTATTTTCACCACACTTACAGAGTAGTACATATGACAATATGAATGTAAATACATATAAATGATATGAATCAGAAAATGCAAGAAATATCAAGTTTGTTTTTTTAAAAAACACAGATTTAATGCCTCAGAGCTCTCTCTAGCAAAGTATAGAAATTTCTCTTTAGAGTAGCAAACTTTAAAACTATGGTATTTGCAGCAGTGTGGCTGTACTTTACGATTTTCACCTCCCATTGTTTGTCTCTTGGTCTCTATGTTTCCAGACCTTCTAGAAAATTACAAGACCCTTCATAGATGACTATGAAAACTAAAAATACTCAGCACAACTTGAAAGGGGCTATTTCCCACTGACACAGCTATACAGTCAAGCGGAGCCTCGATACAAATACCTGTGTGTTTTGTACGAAAGCAGTCTCTGCGAGGCAGGAATGGCACTAGGGGTGTGTCCTCACAGACTGAGAAAATACAGAGATGGTGCTGTGCTGGTTTCATGTTAGCAGGGATGGAGTAGTCTAACTGAAACGAATGCGAGTCAACAGAATAGCTGGTACGCTTGTAGATGGCAGCTTCCGGGCAAACGAAACCATATTCTTTTTTCAGTTTTGATTTCTTTTAGTGCATGTTTCCGCTCCTGATGACCACATCTACGGTGGGGAGCTGGTGCTGCGCATGAGCCCGCTCACTCTGTCCTTCACTCCTTGCATTGCACGGCGCCGGCTGAACCACAAACACTGAGGTAGCTCTACGTTGCTTTCTCACTGAAGCCAGCTATCATTTATTGTGACCATCCAGCACCCTGGCTTTATTTTATTTTGTTGACATTTGGAAAAGAAAAAAGCATCAGGAAACAATCAGGTGTATTTTACTCTCTGTAAATGTCCACTTATATAACTTATATCAATACAAATTTTAACACATGTTTGCGGGAAAAGAAAGTATTCTTGGTTCCCAAAGTGAAGTAACTACTTTAAGAGTTTGTATCCATAATGGGTAAGAAAACCTTCATGGAAAAATAAGGGTGTCTGTGTGTGTGTGTGTGTGTGTGTGTGTGTGTGTGTGTCTAAAGTAAGAGAGACAGAGTGATGCACTTATCATTCTCATGTTTCTTCTAATTCCCAAATTATACTTATTTGCTCAATATATTCTGTGGTTATCTCCCCAGCAAACGATGAGGAAATTTCTACAATTAATGTGACAAGTTGAGCTCTCTAAGATTTTGTGTTTTGTGTAAAAGAGATGATGACATGGTTGGTGACCAAGAAAAGAACAGGCTATGAGAGTTTCATCCATGAAGAATAGTTCCCAAGTAGAAATTTCTCCATTCATGCCTTGGCTTGCATAAGGAGTGGACACACATATTTTGGTGAAAGCAAACAATGGTAGGAGGATTACTTGAGCCCACACTGTTGAGATTAAAGTCCCATCCAGATCAATTCTATAATTAACTTTGTAGAATTGGCACTCTGCAAGCAAAATAAAACAGAGCCAGAAGTACACTGAATTGTGAGTTCCTTCCAATCACAGGATGAGGGTAACCAAAGAGATAATAAAGCTCCAAGAATGGGACTCAGGGCTGGGGGTAGCTCAGAGTAGGGCCTTCGCCTAGCATGTGTGGCATCTGGGGCCCCATGCCTTGTACAGGAATGGAATAATGATGATGCCTGCTTGATTTGGGATTATAAAGATATAGATTTAACTATCTCAGTGCTTAGAAATAGGATGTTTCCAAAATCCCAAATCAATGACAAGAAGGAAAATTAGGAGACTTGTAAAATTTTCCCTTGTAGAAATAATGACAAAAAGAAAACAGTCATTGTTGACCAA
>NDGN011442167.1:0-10282 GCA_002564285.1 Tympanoctomys barrerae
TGAACAGATGGCTGCTTTCTCTCCACCAGACTCACTCAGGAAGAAAAGCCAGCTGTCCACGCTTAGCAAGATCCAGGCAGCAGAGGACAGCTGACGTGTGCAGCAAGGTGCCCGCAATCAGAAGTAAGGGGAGGCCACTGAGAGCCCCGCCAGCCCCTTCCCAGAGAGGCACACACTGGAACCCCAAGGGAGCTGCCAGGTCCTGGGGTCTCTGATGGAGACCCAGCTCAGGCCCCGACCTTGCTGCCCTGAGCATTCAGAAAGGCAAAGAGCCCACACCACATGCCACATCGGCCCCAGCCCCAGGCACGCTGAGCCAGCCACTGAGACTGGGCATGGTGGCACACACCTGTAAGCCCAGGGCTGAGGAGTCTGAAAACAGGAGGATCACTGTGAGTCCAAGCTGCATAGTGAGACCCTGTATCAAATACATTTTTTTTAAAAAGGAAAGGCAGAGAAGAGAAGCAAGGAAAGTGGAGCTGATGCTCGCTGACTTCGAAGTGGAGCAGGAGAAAACCCAGACGGTTACTTAAGACAGCTCTTTAAAGGAAGAAGAAAGTGAGAAGGGTAGGGGCAGGAGGAAAGGGCCTTGCTGGAGCACGTAACTGCACCATGCTCCAACGGCCAGACTCATCCACCTACCTGGGAGCTGGGTAAGGAAACTCATTTCCATGTAAAGAAACTGAGTCTCAGAGAGAACAATGACCCCCTCAGTGTCTCACACTTTTTTTGCCCGATCTTCTGGCTCTTTCTGATTCCTGAGCCCAAGGCCTCCTCACACAAGTCACTCATGCTGTCACTGACCCGAGACAGCTGAAGTGCAATAGGGGTGTCCTTCTGGGCCCTCATCCCTGACAGATCAGAGGAAGGGGTGGACTCCCACAGGCAAAAACACACAGGAGAGGCAGGGTCCTGACACCCCAGGTTCGTCCTGGGCAAGGTTCCTTCTCTGGCCCTTTGTCTTTTTTAATTTCAAAGAGCACCAGTGTGATCCTGAGGTGGCTTATAGCAGTGAGCTTTAGCCAGGCTGAGCCCAGCAGAATCTCACAGGGAACTGGCTTTGGTCTTCTTAGTCACCCGACCCCAGGGATTCTCCCTAGCAGATAGACCACAGTACCTGACACACAACTCTGCGCTGAACAAGACTATCATTGCCTTGTCTCCTTTTCCCGCTGTCTTTACTGCCAGCACCAAGGATAATCTATCGCCACATCCCCATGTCTTCTATCAGACTCTCTTAAGTCTCTACGCACACACATATGCACACACACACACACACACACACACACACACACACACACACACACACCCTCTATCCTCCTATGTGTTTTTTAAGATTTGTAGAGAAATAGAAATGTAAATCTCAGTCCTGGTTGCAAACACCCACAGCCCTCCTACCTCCCTTGCAGCCTGAAGTGAACGCTCACAGCCACCTGCTTCCCTGCTTCCCTGCTTCCGGAAGGGCTGCCCAGGCACGACCTAGGCAACCAGTGGTGTGACAAGGCATTACCTGGCACAGAAGGGGAAGGTCAGTAGGCCATTCCCAGGGGGCCCTGCCTGCCGATCCCACAGGACGCGCTGTCTCCAGGGCCCTACCTGGCAGCTGAGGGCTTTTCTCTGCTTCCCAGCAGCTGGTTTCTGGCAGTGGCCACTGTAGCCAGAGGGATTATCCACGCAGGTATTTTCCTTACCTTTCTTTCCCCTTTTATAACTTTGTTCTCTGTTCTTTTAAAAACAAAAGGAAGCTGGCTGGCTTTTCTTGGGGTGTCACTTGGTCCTTCCCCACTGGCTGGGAGGAGGAGGCAGTGCCACACAGCGCAGCACAGCCTGGTCTTAGAGGGGTCTTCAGCACACTGGCAGGGCTCTGGGGACAACATGGCAGCCAGGAATATATATATATATATATATATGTTTGTTTTTTTTTTTACTAGGGATACCCTGTGCTTGCCAGGCAGGCACTTATGCTGCTGAGCTATCTCCCCAGCCTCAGGACTCTTAAAGGAAATGACAAGCTCATAGATCATCTAATAAGCATTTGCTGACTGCCCTGGTCAGGTCTGTAAGAGATTCTAAAGAGTACAGCAAATGAGGACACCAGGGCAGGAGGAGGAAGGGCGCTGCTCGGGGCCAGCCAGCACCTGAACTGGCATCACAGCCTGGCTGCTTGCCCATCCTGAGGCTGTGGACAAGTCACTTCAGCTCTGAGCACATGTGCTGCCCTTGGGGGGGCATCGCCCACCTAAAAAGCCAGGGTGAGGATGAAGATAATGCGTGTCAAAGAGTAACAAAAGCTTCCACATTCCAACAACTGGCAGTGGACCTGGAACTATGTGCATCGTATTGTGTGGATTATCTCTTCCAATTCTCTTACATGCCCGATTTCAGGTGGAAAGCTCTGGAAAACTAGAGCCTTGCCCAAAGTCATACAGCTCAGAAGAAGCAGAAGTCAGAACACTCCTGGGCCAGGCCCACTCCAAATCCTCTGCTCTGCCCCTCAGTAGGTACTCATGACAGCCCCACCTGCCCTGCAGGAAGCAGAATGGATGGGGGAGAGAACCCATCAGAGGAAGCTGGCAAATGCTGAGCTGGGGGCTGCTGGCTCCCACCCAGGAGGCAGATGGAGGAAGGGAAGGAGATTTGGCAGAGAGCGTTTTGGAAATCTCTCTGAAATAGGTAGGGCTGGCTTCCCGCCTGGAAGGAGGAGGATGGAGAAGAAGGGAAGTACAGTGGAGCCAAGGCAGAGATCTGGGGCTTGGATAGCACAGATGACGGGACAGAGTGGACAGGGAAAGACAAGGGGACCCGCCAGAGTGCGGAGTGGATTTCCAGAGCCATTGACTGGGGTAGATCTGTTCCTGGGACTTTTGTCACCTGCACCCCGGGGCCCCCTACATCTGCTCCTTAAGCCACGTCAATCAGGAGGGTGCTAGGAGGTGCCATCGACCTCAGGACCTCTCGTCACACAGCAGGCCAAGCCGGCTCTGCAGCAGGTGGAGGTCCTCACTCCCACCCTGCTCCTCGGCTGGTCCACCAGGGCCAGATGGCAGCGCCAGCCCCAGGAGCCGGAAGGTACAAGGCCGCCACGGGCGCCTGAGCAGCACCCCGCCCCAGCATGCGAGGGATCTGGGGTTGGGGAGGTAATAGCAAGGCTGGAGCTCTTGAGCTTCTCCCTGCAGGCTTCCTACCTGACTGGACTTTGTATCCCTCCTACCTGCTGGGACATGGCAGGCACTTCCTCAGTACCGTTTTGTTGAGTGGAACCCAACAGAAGATTCTTCGGCCTAAGATCTCTGTGAGATCCCACACACCCGTGGGTCTTCAGAAGTGTGCTTTGAAAGCCGTCCACGAGCCTGGGTTCAGCTCCATCCTAGCCAGAGGGATCACTGTGCCAGGCGCCCATTCGCCTCCCAGGGAGGACATGCCACTGTCACATACTCTCTGCCGCAGCATCCCAGCACCCCCTGCATCCCACACTTCAGTGCCCATCCCTCTTCCTCTTTCTCTCCCACCTCCTCCAATTGGGGTGCGCATGCTCAGCTACTGTTGCAAATGCTTAAAGTCACAGTGTCATCCCTATCTCCACATTTCACCCAGCTCTGCCTGCTGAGGCCCAGCCCAGGCCTTGGAGCCCCAGACCAAGGACAATGGGAGGAGAAATGAGCTCAGCAACCCCAGTGACCAGCTCAGCCTGTGCCCGCCATCCCACGCCTTGTCTGGAAGTAACAGGAGCTAGAAGGGCCTAAAGCCAACCGCAACAAGCTGTGTGGGTCATGTGGCCTCCTCACACCCTCTCCAGTGGAAGTGCTGAGGTTTGGAAAGGTTGAGATGACTTTGGGGCCATGGCCAGTGTCTGTCTCCAGACCACAGCTTCCTGGGAAGGGGGGGGGCGGTTCCTGGCTCACTACCTCACACCTGTGAGTCTCAGGATAAATTACTTACTAAATGGAGAAGATAACCAATAACTCGCAGGGCAATGGTGCAGACCACATGAAACATGAAGGTGACTGTGCTTGCCCTTAGAAACTTCAAACTCTCTGGTTCGGGGCCCCCAGAACCCTCCTCAGAAATTTTTCACAGTCTCAGGAGATGACACATTCAGGTAGAATTTGTGGCTTGAAGGGGGGAAAAAACAAACAAACTACAAATCTACTTCTTTTGCTTAAACCTCAACAACTCCTCTCCAATGCGCAAATCTTCTTTGATTTAAAAATCAGCACCCTGGAGCTGGGTGTGGTAGAGTATACCTGTAATCAATCCCACCCTGGGGAGGCTGAAGCAGGAGGATCACAAGTCCAAGGCCAGCCTGGGCTACATAGTAAGACTGTCTCAAAAAACATGTGCATTCCGCCCCTCCCTCCGTGGTACCAGGGATCAAACTCAGGACCCTGTGCTTGCCAGGCAAGCACTTATTCCACTGAGCTATCTCCCTGGCCCCTTCAAAAAAAACTTATAGTATTAATTAAGTTAAATTAAAATCAACACACCAATGGAGACCTCGTTCACAATGGAGCGAAGGGGAGAGCCATTCACACAGTCCTCCCCAGCTACATGAGGCAGTGACAGTGTGTGCTATGACAGCACTTCTGCAGATCCGCAGGAAACTACTCTGGCTCAGAGGTCAGAGAAGGCTTTTACAGTAATACAGTAATCATTCGCATAATAATTCTCCCCGAGGGTTGCTACGGGCCAGCACTATCACAAGTGTTTTCCATTTTCTTCTCATTTAACTCTTGTGGCAACTCTATGAACTGGGTCCAGAGCTGACAAAACTAACACCTAAACAAATGAACTCCCACCATGGCCTTGCACAGCTAGTAAGTGGTGCAGCCAGGGTTTGAACCCCCCCAGCTCTGCTCCTTTGGCATACGGCTCTCAGACAACCTCTAGTTGGCTGAAATTTTCTGCAAAGGCCTGCAGGGCTGAGGCCCCCAGGGAAAATGCCGCCTCTCCTGCAGGCCCACAGCCTTGCCTCTGGCCCCCAACTCTGCCCTTGGGCTGCCTGGGAGGGAAGCTGGCCCCAGCTCTACCTGTCTGAAAGCCACCTGTGTGCACCTCGTACCTGGAGAGACTCATCTACACTATCACAACAGAAATCTCGGGACAACCCCAGGGCTACTGTGTGATGTGGCACGCAAAGCTCAGCCTCTCTGGGCTTCGGTGTCTGCACAGCTTTGGCTTCCACTGATTATCTTGGGTCAGGGCTGCACGGGTGAAAGAGATGGTGTCCGATGTGGCTCTCAGCACCTGGCGTGCTGCAGGATAAACAGCGGCAGAATCCAAAGCCTCCACAAAGCCCTCCTTCCGGAGAACATTTTCCTCTGTGGTAATTCTCACAGAGGACAGCAGCGTTTTCAACCAAGGCACACCTAGAACTCATCTGTCCCATGCTAAGTGCATTCCATGCACTACCTTGTTCAAGCCTTAACACTATCAGGATTGCCTGATAAGTGCCTTCCTTAAGGCAGGGAAGGGTGGGCCCACGCCTTGATTTTATTTATGTACACACATACAGGAACCCAGAACCCTATAGACAGAGAAGGGGTGGGGGCCAAGCAGGCTAGAATGTCCTGGGTGCTTGCCACACGCCAGGCACTATTCTAAGCATCCTTTACTTAATAGCTGGTTTCTTCCTCCCCAAAGGTACCTATGATAAGGCACGGCCTTAGCTTCATTTCCCAAACGGGGAGGTAGAGGGGTACCTGTACCTACAGATGGTAGGAGAGCACACTTGGGGCACTGCATGGTGGCCAACACCTACAATTCCAGCACTCTGGGAGCTAAGGCAGGGGGATTTCAAAGGGCTGTGAGTTCAAGCCCAGAATGGGCAACCAAGCAACCTACAGATAGTGATGCCCTATCTCAAACTAAAAAGTAATAGGAATGTGGCTCAGTGCAAAAGCTCCAGGTTCAATCCCCAGAACTGAAAAAACAACAACAAAAACAATTATTGTTCCAGGTCCTAGGATCCCAGCCTCCCTGCCACAGTCTCCTTCCTATATCCATCCTGCCTCCCACAGTCACCAAAGATGCCTTCCTAACATGGCACTCCTCTGCCCAAAAACACTCAGAGGCTCCCTGCTGCCTAGAGTCAAAGAGCCCCAGTAGGTTGGAGAGCACCAGCGGGGGCACCTAGAGTCCCTGCAGGATCTCGCCTCCACTGCTTTCTCCAAATCCAAGACGTCTCTCTTGCGGACTCTTCGGGCAGCCAGCCCTTCCCTGGCCCCTGCTGTAAAGGACTGCCCTCCGCTCCTGCAGCCCCGTCTCCTTCCCTGCCTTCCTGCTCTCCCTCAGCCCCTCTGTCCCGGGCTCCCACATCAGACTAACTCATGTCCTGTCTCTCCCTTCCTCCACAGCAACACTGGGGACCAGGGACGTAGTTCTGCTCTGACTTGGTTTGGTTTCTTTCCCCAGCTGCAGGCCCAGAGGAAGAGCCCCTAACTATCAGCAACACTACAACACCTGGGAAGAAAGCTGACACACAAAACTACAGTAAGACATCGGCTGGCTTTTCTCCAGCTCCCCTCCTGCTGCTGGGGCAGGTGAGAGAGGTGTGGCTGAAGAGCCCAGAGGCCCAGCCCACTGTGTCCATTCTTCCCAGGCCTGTGAGAACTCCCTGTGCAGCCCTGGGCCCTTATCAGTTCTGGATTTATGGCCTGTCTCCATGTCTGTCTCTCTGTGTCTCTCTCTATCTACCTTTCTCTATCTCTCACTGAAGCCCACTTGCCCCTGTGCTGAAGGACTCACCATCCGGCATCATCTCCCTACCCAATGTCATGTTAGATCTTTTCCCACTCCCTCCAGACTTGCCGTCCGTGAGAGAGGCTCTCCTCCTCCACTTACCCATCTGCACTTCAGCCCCTTCCGATCCAATGCTGCCCCCTCTTCCCCCTCCACCTCCTCCAGGAAGCTTTCCAGGCTTCCTCCAGCCCATGGAAACCCTTCCCATAGTCATTTGGACCTTAGTCATAGGCTCCCTCTATGACCGAGCCGAATTGCTACTAAAACCTCCTGCTATTTTATTTATTTACACACAGGAGTCTTGTGTTCCCAAGTTCCCTGGAAACTCTGGGAGGCGAGGCTGAGCCTTATCTCCATTGTCATCCCATGGCCCAGGGCTCAGCCACACAGTAGGTTCTGTGCACGCCTCTCGGGTAACTTGCCAAGGTAAACAAGCCACCGTCCATCCGACCAGGCCATTGCCAGGGCCAGCCTCGCCTAGCACCCCGAGATTCTGCTTCTGCTTCAGAGCCTGCTCCAGCTGCAGTTACCTGTGTGCCCAGCCAAGGGCCTGTGTTTACAAACACTGGGAACCCCAAGATCCATTCTATCACCCCAGCAGGCACTGCGCAGAGCACAAAGTTTGCAAAGCGTGACATGTCTGAGAAAGGGAAGAATGTGGTTCCCCCAGGCAAACCCAGAGTCCTGTGTGTTCCGTTTCCTCAGCTGCCAGAGCCCACTAGAGGGGATGCACAGCAGCGAGCCCAGGACACCCACTGCACTGTTCTCATAACCAGAGCTATAACAGAAGGCAGCAAAAGCTTCTTCATAGCTCCACTCTGCAGGGAGAGGAGAGGAGGGCAGAAGGAGCTGGGCTGTATCCTGCATCCCCTCAAGGCTACAAGGCTGGGACCCACCTGTCCCATCTGAGGGGCTGGGCCAGGTGAGCAGGAAGTGCCCGGGGATGACGCATGCAGGTGAGCCACACCCTTTGCACCCAGCTCTACCAGTTCTAAAAATCAGCCAGTCACGGTGCCCAGATTATCTGTGATTTAAAATAAAGAAATACATCTGAAATACTCTCCCTGGAGCCCCAAGCCCTCAGGCTCAGAAGTCCACAGGAACAGCTGTGTCCCTGTGGCTTGCTCTGCCACCCGAGCAACCTGCCCTCAGGCAGTAACACACGCTCCTAGTGGTCTGTTCTCTTCCCGGCAAGGTTCTGCCCACATACACAGAAATATGCACCCAACATACTTTCCCGTGGCCACTCGGAGCTTCAAAGGAACAGACGTGGGCTGGTAGAGAGGTGGCATATCCCTGTATGACAAAAGTGGCCAGCACCCATGTGAAAAGCCCACAAAACACAGAACCATTCTGAAGCACCCATGGGTGGGAGGGTGAGGGCCACTGTGGAGTGCAAGCCCCTGGGTCCCCTACTGACAAAGGTCCAGAGCCCCAGGACTGCCAGGCATGAAGGGGTGGGACTGATCACTCCACCGGGCTGGAAGCCCCAAGGCTAAAACCACTGGTTGGTCTCACTGAGAATTTCATCTTCCACAAGGAAAAAAGGAAGCATCCATGGAAACGAGGCCTGACCTAATTTCCTAGTTCCCACTAGTGGAGGGGAACAGGCCAGTTACCAGGAGGATACAGGAACTATGGAGGAAAAGCAGTCATTTCCTGTCAACTTTGTGAGGCCAATAAGGGGAAGTCAGTGCCAGAGACTCTGAGGAAACGAACTTGAAGCGAGTAGGAAAGAGAAGGGCTCTAGACCTGAGACTGGGAGAGTACGTGACACAGGGCCTCTGAGACACAGCTGCAGCCCCGGCTCGGATGGAGAAAGAATGGCTCTGGGATGGAAAGGGGGGCTCAGGTGGGATGGGAGCTTGGTTTGGTCTCATTTCAAAAGCCACTGAGATCCTTTTGACGATATCAAGTGCCCTGGGCCAGGATGTTAGAACCATAATTCTGCAAAGGTTTGTGGCCGTGATGCTAAGCTGCAGTCCTGGACCCTCTGGGCCCCTGGAGCACATGGTTTCCAGGTAGGTTCCTTCCTCTCGGCTGGGACACCTGCCGGGAGGTGGAGAATTGCAACTGACCTGGCTGATTTGGCTTCCACAGACATCTTGTCATAGGTCAGAGGAGCAAAAGGACAGAGACAAGCCAAGAGGCAGCTGGAGCTGGAAACCAATGAAGTATCACGGCCCTGAAGTAGGGTCGCCGGCAGAGGGCCGCAGGGCTCGCTGCTGATGAGCAGGCTGTCAGGGGCCTGGTGAAGCCATGGACTGGACACTTCCTTGGATCCTGAAAGCTCAACTAAACAGGGCTGGATGGGATTTATCAAGCTGAAACTCAACCAATTGGATTGTTCTGAATGAGATGGGAACGAAATAGGAGATTGTATTTCAAAGTTCCAAAACCACACAGGGGAGAAGCGGCCCAGCAAGAACACATGTGAAAAAGCCCCAGTCAGCAGCGACATTAGCAGTGTGGTGTTGCTGCCAGAACAGCCCCCAGAACCCAGAGCTGCACGGGCAGGAGGGGGAGGTCCTGAACCAGAGAGGTGACGGGGCCCTTCCTCTGTGGCAGTCACACCGTGAGTATGACACATCGTCCTCAGCACTGCCTGTGCTGAACGCAACAATGCGGACCTACCAGAGCCACAGGGAAGAGAAAGCAATCTGGGCCCACTCTTGGCCTTGTAAATCTGGGAAAATACTCAGGGGTGGTCAGGAAGAGTGGGATTGAATGTCATCTCACTGAGCAGACAATGCACTTGTTTCCAAGTATTTCCATTACAAAATGCCTAATGGCAGAATGTACCTCACAGTCCTCCAGTCTGTCTGTCTGTCTGTCTGTCCGTCTGTCCGTCTGACTGTCTGTCGTCCTGTCCCCCCCCCACCACCACCACCATCAGCTTACATACGGGAGTTTGGCTGTTCTTCCTGGTAGCATCTCTATACCTCTGCAACACTCAGCATCTCAGGAGTCCAAACACCTAAGCACAGTTTGAGTCTTGGTGGACACAAACCCTAGCTTTACGCCCTCTGGTAAAATCCAGCCAACGTCATCAAAGCTTAGAGAATGGGTGGAAGAATTAGCAGCCGGAAGAATTCCAAAGACGAGATGAAAACGGCACCCCCACCTCATCAGCAGATAATCACATGTCAGAAAAACAGCCACATCAGTGGTTCTAGGTCAAAATGTGAAGCAATTAAAAGCTGGATTCTGAAAGTGAGGTTTTAGAAACAACCAATTTTTATATAGATGCAAGAGTGATATGAAATTAAAACTATGAAGTCTAAAGAGATTCTTTCAGTAAATATAAAAACTTTAAGCGGCAGCAAAGTATTAGCACCCATCTAATTGGCGGCACTTTTTCTTGACATGACATGGCATGTCTCACAGTCAACATCAGCCTCAATTGTACTTTTACAAAAACAATTATTATCTGGGGGGGGGTGGCGGGGAGATGGCTTGGTGGAATAAGCACTTGCCTGGCAAGTGCAAGGGTCTGAGTTCAATCCCCGGTTTCACAAAAAAAAAAAAAAGAAAAGAAAAGAAA
>NDGN011442171.1:0-14055 GCA_002564285.1 Tympanoctomys barrerae
ATATTACAAGATATAGGCAAGAAATAATAAATAAACAATATAGGTACAAATCTGTTTTTTTTCTTTCTTTTTCTGATTCAGCTAGCTAAAGCATTGACTCAGTTGTTGTTGTTGTTGTTGTTGTTGTTGTTGTTTTAATACATCTATACAGAGGGCCAGCAATGACCACAGTGTTAACTATACATATTCCAAACCATTCCTCACCTTAGAACTCAGAAAGTGAGCCTGGAAAGGAGCATTTTAAAACTCTTTTGGTGATACTGCAGCTCAGCCAGCTGGGGGCAGGTGTAGCACGGGACAAATTGAGTGTAGAGCCAAGATGCACTGAGAGACGTCCCACCCCTCCCTCCTGGAAGCACGCAACGTGCTCCCCAGAGACTGTGTTGCGGCTCGCAACGTCTGGCCCTCAGCTGCCCACTCTAACGTCATCCCCTGCATGACCTCAGGGCTTCCTCCTGAGCCTCCACTGTACACCTGCCTCTTGGAAATAGCCACTCTCCCAGCAACTCGATAGAGACTGCTCACCCCCATCCTTCTCAGCACCCCTAGACTGCAGGCTATCAGTGTGCAGGACCACTGCCCAGGGCCACACCGGATTCCATGCTGCCATTGATGATGCTGTTCTAGACCTCTTTTCCTCACTAAGCACAATAAAAACCAAAAAGAGGAATCTACCCCCCAGGAAACATGCTGTGTCCCCCTAAAAGCCCTTCTGGGAGGCATCTGTCATTGGAAGCACCAGGACAGGTCTCGTTCTCCATCTCAGGCCCTGCAAGGATCCTCCTGCTGAGGTCAGCAGAAGACAAGAATTCCTGCAAATGCTGAGCGTGAGCCAAAGGGTGCGCTGGCGGACACGGGCCTCAAGTTCTGGTTGCATTACTGCTTTGATCCCCCTTGCATTCCTTCCAGGAGCAAACTAGGAAACAAGGACTTAAAGGCTTGGTATGAACCGCAATGTCCCCCCATCATGTGATGCTCAGGGTGACAGTAGCCCCTGAGGTCTGCACGCTGAGGGTCTGCAAGCTGGAGGGGAGCTACACCCCATCCCACCCCCAGCATCTCTCCATCAGCCCAGGGCCACAAGGGTGCTGAGCAGGGACCGGCACTGTGAGGAGGACAGGAGGCCCCCTGAGAAGCCCGGAACCTCACCGCTGGTGGCTGCAGACAACGTGGAAGCTGGCCAGCCCAACTGCCCTCCCACACACTGCTCTCCCATCTCACTAGGATGTTACAAAATGGTGACGCTGACTCTCTGGGACCTGGGCTCCATATGGCCATGCAGGTCATGGCCTCCAAGATGAAGTTTAGCTCCCTCTTTCCTCTTCTCTCACTTCCCCTCTCCATTGATCCGAATCCCACTAAGCCTGATCATCTCTCCCCAAGAGTCCTCACCTCCCCTACTCCCAAAGAAAGCTCAGGCCAGGAGGCAGCTGACCTCCACGGCTGGCTCCGACTTTAGGAAACATGCTCAGATAGTAGAGCACTTACCGTGCCGGACTCCCAGCAGGCCCACTTGTATTAAGCCATTAGCGAATATTTACTGTAAGTTCTTAAGTACAGGTCCTTAATTTTGCCAATTAAGTTCCCAACTGCTATGGTAATAGGCAATGTAAAAGTCCTAGAGTAATAAAGATCATTAGATTTACAACAGCTGTGGAAGCCCCAGACCTGGGGCTGAAGTACTGAGGTCAGGAGTCACCCTGACCTTGTTTCTCAAAGCGCAGACTGATAATGTCTGGGTCTGGCCTTGGCCTGGTGCTACAGGAGGCTGCAGGGCCCACAGAGGCTTTGTCTCCTCTCTCACATGGACTAACATACCCAGTGTCTGCATTCCGCTCCTCTTTGGGCCACCACAGTCAGGAAACATAATTTTTAGTTGTTTTCTGGAGGAAAGGCTCAGGGAAGTCATGAGGAGGCCCCAGGGAAGGGCACAGACAGGAGGGGCACATCATGGACAAGGCTCGGAGCTGGACAGCCCAGCACAGGCCCAGCACAGGCCAAACACTCCTCGGTGGAGGGGGCAGCCTCCCTCCTGCAGGGCCACACAGTGGAAGGGGGAATGAGACCCCACAGCTGCAGGGCCAGCTCTGGGAATTAGAGGGACAGGAATAGTCAAGAGTAACCCCAAAAGGCTTGTTCTGGCCCTGGCAAGTGAGCCCTGCCCTGAGCCCTCAGTCTTCCATCAACCATGAAACTACCCACAACTCCCAGCTTTGGATGTTCACCAGAGCCTGCAGCATCCTGGGCACATGGGTTACTGAGGCAGGATGGATTGGGGCCTCCGAAAGACAAGTTCTCAACATAAGCCTGTTGTAAAGATGCCTTATTTAGAAACAGGAACTATGCCTATGTAAATAAGTGAAGGATCCCAATATGAAGTCATTCTGGATTATCTGGGTGGGCTCCATATCTATAACAAGGGTCCTTTTCAAGACAGAAGATGAAGAGACACAACGAAGAAGGATGTGGGAAGATGGGGGTGGGAGAGGGAGGTGTCCTGCCAAGGCCAAGGAACACCGGAGCCACCAGGAGAGGCACAGACAGACCCTCCCCAGATCCTCAAGAGGAAGGGTGGCCTTGCTAACTCCTCGATTTTAAAGTGACTCCTAGGCTATCAGAGAGTAAGTTTGTGTTGTTCTAAACCACCCACTGGGACCGGGGAGATGGCTCAGCGGAATAAGTGCTTCCCTGGCAAGCACAAGGACCTGAATTCAATCCCCGTTTCGCCAAAAATAAATAGATAAAAATAAACCACCCACCTTGGGATGATTTGTGCTGGCGGCCCCAAGAAACTAACACAGAGATGACATACAGCACGGCCAGCGAGAGCAGAGACCTCCTCTATTCCTGCCTCGTCAGGCACAGGGAGGAGAAG
The DNA here is from genome assembly GCA_002564285.1 of Tympanoctomys barrerae. Lineage (NCBI taxonomy): Eukaryota > Metazoa > Chordata > Mammalia > Rodentia > Octodontidae > Tympanoctomys > Tympanoctomys barrerae. The sequence continues at coordinate 2,876 of NDGN011442171.1, forward strand.
AAACACATGCGAGGAAAGGAATGGAAGTCATACTGGGAATTCCTGGCCAACACTGGGGAGGAGAAGGAAGTCATAGCAAAATGAAAGAGGCTCAAACCCGCAGAGGTCTTCCGGGCAAGAACTCCAGAGCTGCCTTCTGAACCCCAACACTGCCTATCCTTCTAGGTAAGGATTTTCCCGTCACTGGGGTGGTGTTTTTATTACAACTACAGACGGCAGACCAACAAGCATTCTAAGGCAACCCAGAGGTACAGCGAACACTGCGCCTGGTTCTACGGAACCCAGAAACTATGAGGGGAGGAGGGCTCCAGGCAGCCCCAGTTCCAACCACGCATAGGTGCTGCTGCCTGGCTGTCTCCTGGGGTACCATGGAGGCCACCCTGCAGGCCAGAGACCACATGGCCTGTGGACCACCTGGGAGTGCCAGGCAGGCACCATGAAATAAACAATCCTCTCCGTGAGGCACACAGGGGATTCCCTTGGCTTTCAAGCTGGGCTGCATTTGGGTTTCTTTCTCAGCGACAAATTTCTATTTTTTAAAAATGTGAATAATTTCAAACAGAAGCAGTGATGAAATATACATGAACTTTATCATGCATGGCTTTTTAGCTGGAAAAAATATCCTCGTCATGAGAAGAGTGCTTTCCAAGGGTTGCATTGCTAGGAGCCATTTGATTAGGTTACAATACAAGAGAAACAACATTTACAGAAACACAAATCCAATAACCACGCTGACCAGGAAATAGCACTGTATTAATCAAAAGGACATGAGACAGCCGGGCCCCGGGCACCTAACGGGAGCCATGAAATTGTCCCCAACATGCGAAGCCGGCATCACGGCGTCAAACACCACGCAGCCCGTGCTTACCTGGAGACAGCTGCGCTGGCGTCGGCACCCAGGTCCCTGCCTTGTTGGAGACAACCCGTGAGTCCGCCCACGGCCTCCATTGCATAGACATCCCTTCCTCCCTGTGACCTGACGTCCCTTGACCTCCCCGCGGTGTCCTTCCCGAACCTGTGGGAGAGCGCCTGAAAGCGAGTCTCCACCTCAGAGTCTGCTTCCCTGGGCAGATTTCCACCCTCCCCTCAAGGACTCTGCTTTCTCCCCAGCCTCCAGGAATTCTGAGCTCTCCCACACTGAGGCTGTCCCCGATGTGGTACGGTCGCCATTTCCTGGGGCAAGCATCTCCCAGAGCATGGCCTGCAGATGGGCTGCATTTCTTCTGCGAGTTGCAATTCTAGCTGGCGCGGACTTCTGTCCCCCACCGACTGTGATGGTCTCATCCCAGGCCTATCGGCTGTGTGACCAACAGCTCCCCTGTGTGACCAACGTGGCGCTCCTGAGGCTTGTGAGCTGCTCAGTCTGGTCCCACGTGGCCCTTTGAGCCTGCTGCTCAAATGCACAGCACATGGGCCATCTCCCCCTTCCTGGCCTACGCTTTACCTCTTGCCTTGAGCATGGGTTCTTCCCAACGGCTTCCTTATGGCACAAGTGTCAGGCGCCAGAAAGGACCATTCACAGGCCCACTCCCCAGTCTTGGCCTGGAAGCCCACCTCTGCTCCAGGAGACTGTACTACAGATCAAAAGATTCCCCTGCATTTTGAGTCCAAAGCAGCTCCTCTAAATGCTGCTCATTGTTCCTAGGTCTGTCCTCTGAAGTCACCCAGAAAGAGTCCCGTTGCCCTCCACTTGGAGCCCTTCCACGCTATGACAATGGACAGACACCTTCCCCAGGCTATACTTCCTCCATCTGCCTAAAGCCTGGCTCTGAAATCTTTCCTCAGCCTGGACATCCTTGCTGCATGCACTCCTGTGTGCCAATTAATATTTAATTCTTTCAATATAATTCTCACTAGTTCCTTTTCCAATGATTAGTCTACCGAGACTCCTAAATTCTTGGCCAAAATTTTTCTAATCCAAAGAGCTGGGCACCCAAGGTCCAGCAGTCTGTTCCTGGCGATCCCTGAAGGCCACCTGCTTTTATTGAATATCCTAGAGACAGAAAACAGTGACTTCCTAGCCAAATTTCTAACCACTGGACAAACATTGGGTGTGTTGGGCTTTGCTCTCATCAAACCAAAATCTGTCTTTAAACTGCAGCTGAAAGCCCAAGGGCACGAATTTCACTGCTCCTTCTATTGAAAGTGGGGGTAGGGCTGGAGGCAACTACCCATATAGCCATCCAAAAGGGAATGGTGATTAAACCAGTTGAGGCAGCTCTCACCAGGGGAAAGAAAGCTTAGCCAGTGCTGACCATGTGCCTCTGAGCCATACCCAGGATGTGCTACTGCTGTGCCTGTGCTGGAGGAGGGCAGCAGAGTGCTGTGGAATGAGCACTGAGTGATTTCAGTGATGAAAAGAAAATTTATATATATACAAGTCTGCAGTTGTTAATACATAGAAAAGCATCTAGGAAGCCTCATGACAACAGCTGGTAGTGTTCACCCTCTGAGGAGATTCCCAGGTCCAGGCAGAGACAATGCAGGTTTTAGACTGTTTTACATCTAATCACCTGTATCATTTGAACTTCTGCAGTGAGCATGTATTGCTGCTGCTATTTATCAAGAGAAGGAAATATGTTCTCCAAGACCCTGAACAAATGAGTGACGACCCTAAATCTCCTGGTGTTTGTCTGCACCTGTGGGCCTGTGCTAAGTCCACCGTGTGTCCCACTCACTGAGCCCCTAAGGAGGTGGGTCCTACCAGCACATCTCAACGGATGGAGGGCAGAAGCACAGACACCAGGGAGCACACCCAGCTCACACGCACGGAGAGGTCGAGAGCCGAGGCTGGCAGCCTAGTGTCCAAACCCAAGTTCACAGGCCTGGACCCTGGGCCCACGACCCAGGCATCCCTGCCTGCCCACTTGAGCTGCAGATGGCTTTTCACCTAAATACAATGAGCTAGGTATCCTGTAATTCCGGCACCCTGGGAGGCTGAGGCAAAAGGATTATAAATTCAAGCCCAGACTGGGTAATTTAACGTCTTAGTGAGTCTCTGTCTCAAAAATGAAGGGGTGGGGCGGGGGAACGGGGATAGAGGTCAGTGCAGAAGCCCTGAGTTCAAGTCCCAGTAACCCCACATACATGCACAGCTCCATCAAGGGTCTAGCCAGCTGCCTCCTCCATGAAGCCACCCAAACCCCAGCCCCTGAACGCCCTGGGATTCACACACACTCATATTTGCTGCAGACCCCAACACCGTGCCTGACAGCAGAAAACCTGCAATGGGCCCACCCCACCCCCCAGGAAGTTCTAAATAAGTCCCGGATGTCCACTGATATCAGGCGCTGTACCCGGTGGGTGTTTGAAACCTCGAGTCTGGGATTGTTCCTTGCGTGGCTTTGATCAAAATCTTCAGGTTCTTGAAGTCTGTTTTCTCTCAGAGATCACTAACGACGTGGTTCAAGGTCACTGTGAGGATTCAAGTAGAACTGGCGTGTGGGAAGACAAGCACCAGCCCCGGGCATGCAGGGCCTCATGAAGCAATGCTGCCTATTAGGGACAGCCAGAGTCCTGACCCCCACTCCACCAGAGCAGCCCCCAGGCCGCAGGAAGGACAAGCGGAGAAAGTCCCGCGTTTCTGCACTAAGTTTGCAGGCTACATAAGGCTCGCTGTACCACAGGAGGCTGAGGCTAGACCGAGACAAGACTAGGCCGAGGGCGCCCCCTGCTGGCCATACGGAGAACCCCGCCTCTGCACCGCGGCCGGGCACCCTCCGGGCAGCACCCGCGCCTGGCCCCCAACCCTGCGTGCTGCCCGCCAGCCCCAGCAGAGCCGCCTGCTCAGGTGGACGCGGAGTTTTCCCGCACAGACCATGGTGAACGCCTTTTTTTAAATGCTGCTTCTGCTTGCTGAGTTAATTAACAAAACGGAAATAATGGAACAGACACAATGAGCTCGCGCTGTTCACCATGGCAGCAGCGAGAGGAAAATAAAGGCCTTCGAAATTCTGAACAGGACTGGAGCGAACTCGTTTATCAGCGTCTAATTAAATACCTCATTCTTTCCGAAAATAAATTTCTATAATTCTACCCTCAATTAGGCCAATAAACTGCTACTTAAGTGTTTTTCTCTTAAAAGTTTTCCTGATTCCTCGCTCTCCATTCTTGAAACCAAATGCTTACATTCAGAAGCCTGAGGCAGGCTGAGATTTTAAATCCTGTCTGCTCGTCCAGGGTCCTCTCCTCCCTCTTCCCATCTCTTCCTTACCATGCCTATTTTTCTCTCTTTGCTCACGATAGAGAAAGCCTCTCTGGTGAAAGAAGGCCTGGGTGCAGCCCGGCCTCTAAACCGGAAACGCTTTGGAACAGGAGGTGGAAAGGAGGCCCGAGCACCCAGCCTAGTAGTGGGACCCCAGAGAGACTTTGTAGGGAATTTCTGGAGTTTTCCAAACCAAACGCGTTTACAACTGCCCAAATTGTTCCAGCCTAACCCCATCCCCAACTGCGCCCCCGGGGCTCAGAGGGCCTGTGCTCTAAGGAGGACTCGGGTCATTCCAGCAGGTCCAGTGCAAACTCCCACCATCCACCATGCGCCTGTCCTCCTTCCTGAACTGCTTCGTCCCGTGTGCAGAACCCACATCCCTGTCATCTAAGAAGCACATCCATTTCGGAATCAGCATCCCCAGTGCTGGGCCCTGAAGAAGCCACAGGACTGCGGCTGTCACCTCCCAGGAAGTAGCCCCTTAGCATAGTCTGGGCCCACTGAGCAGCGAGGCCAGCGGGTGGCCCAGTCTCCTGATGCCCCTCACCCTCGGCAGCCAGCACAGGAAAACAGAGGAACCCTTATTGATGAGGCTGCTTTAATTGCCAACTTTGATATATCTTTCCAATATCCTAAAACCCCTAATGAAGATGTGTACAAGATTAACAGGCACAATTAGAAAGAAAGGCTTTTTGTTTCATTCCATACAGAATCAGCTTCTTATTGCGCTTATTTATAATACCTTCACACTTTCAAAGTCAAGGAACACAGAGAGAGAACACAGCATGCTAGAGCACATCCCATGTAATTATCTTTGCAGGAAAATGAGGACAAAAGTACGAAATAAATCTCAGTGCCCATCGAGCAGTGAAAATCTGCAAGAAACAGAAAAATGCTTCTAAGTTTGTGTTGAAAACTAGTGCTCTCTCAAGTTGGCTGCATAAGCCCTTTGTAATCTTCAGGCGTGTGGTTAGCATTGGTGAGACAAAGTAACAGCATTTAGGGACTCTGTTACATTACATTCCCAGCATGGTTCACAGACTTAACTGCCAAGAGCAGAAGGTCAGGCTGACGAGGAGCCCATCAGCTAACTACCTTCATTCATTGGGGGGACAGGGGCAGCACCCAAAGGTGTGCAGGATGCTCTGGCTTGGCTGGGGAGCCAACCACCAGGAGTAGCTTCTGTGATGACTGCTCCTGACCAGGAGCCCTGGCTGGTCAGCAGACCAAGTCCTTGGCCACCCAACTTCAAAGAAATGCTGCCTTGCACCCCACCCATTACCCACTGTGGCCAGAGGCGGGGAGGGCACCATTTCCCAAACATGAATGAAGCAATAGTCCAAAAACTCATTTAAAGCCCAGGCAAAATCAAAGGCACTGGGTTTCTGGTCTCTGCAACTGAGCAGAGGTCCTCTAGCCATCTCCGACCTCTGAGACAGTTTGGCAAGACTGTGAGTACAAGGTACATGCCTCGCTCCTGCCAAAAGACACATCCTAGTACCGAAAGCCACTACCCAGACTCAGGCCTAGCTCTGACACCCCTCACAAGAAGAGAACGGAGCACCCACCAGCTGATGCAAGGACCACAGGGACATTTGGAGTGCCAGGTATGACACAGAATCACACATGCAAGGCTCATTGTGTTTCTTCTGCCTGACATTTGCAAGGTCTCGGGTCACCAGGGAGGAGGGAGGAATGGAAACACGCATAGAGAGAGGAAGGAAGAGACAAGAGGGATGGAGAGACAGAGAGAGAGGCAGAGGAAGAGGGCAGCAGGAGAGCCATCTGAAACTACTAAGCACCAGCAGGAAAATCTGTGAAACTAAGCAAAAAGAAAACGGCCTAAAGCTTGACAACATCTCCCAAGAGCCATCTCGCACTGGGGGGATCAGGCCTAGAACTTGGGGCTCTGGCGGCACTGAGGGAAATCACAGGGGGCACAGTGGTAGGTTCAGCTGCTTCCCCAGCCGGCGCAGACAGAGGTCTGAAGGGTCACTGCGTCCCTGAGTTCAGGCAAAGGGGCCAACAGAGAACCGCAGACAGCTCCTGGCCTGAGCTCAGCACCTCCTTGCTGAGGGTAAGAGCTGTGCGTCCTTCAGGGTCCCACTGTGACCACGAATTCCTGCCATCCCACCCTTCCAACAGGCCTGAGAGCTGTCCTCACACTGCGGCGATTTTGTCGCATGCCTCCTCGGCCATGTAAGCAACCAATCCCCTCTTGCTCTGGTCTTCTGTTTCCTCACCTGGAAAACATCAAGATAAATTGCTCTTGCTTCGCTGAGTTTTGTGAGCATAAAGCTAAATAGCATGGAAAACAGCTTGCTAATCGGTCAAGGATGGTGTGGGTATGATGTGGCATTTTGTATCTAAGAACAAGTGTAAGCCTGCTCCAGTTATATCAACAGTACGGACTGCATCTTCTGGGAAACCTTCAGGGATAACCTGGTGATCCTGGAAAGGACACACCAACAATCTTTAAATATACATCTGAGCTCACAAGAAATTAAGATTTCCAAGGAGTAAATGTAGGAGGGAGCTGGACCCAGAGAGGGGCACTGATGAGGGCAGGGTGTTCATATCTCTGTGGGTATAAGAGAAAAGCTGCAGGAAGTAGCTGCCTCAGGAAGCCCCACAGACAGGGAGACATGGAGGAATATGTATCTTCTGGCCTGGGCTTGAGGCAGGGTAAATGTGTTCTGTACAAACATAGAAGCATGGCTTTCCCATGAGGTGAGCCTTGTGTGTCTGTCACTACGCAGTTGGAAGCCCCACATAGAAAAGTTAGAGTAGTCCCAGGTATGTAGTGTCCAGGGTAGCTGCAGAAGCAAAGGGAAAGGACTTACTCGAAAAGCCCAGGATTCTTAACATTTTCACAGGTCAAACCCTCCTCTGAACTAAAATTGCAAACTACACAGAGAAACAAGCTACAGGGAGGGAGCGCCCCTGGAAACAAACTAAAGGATTGGGTTCCCAAGAACATCAGAGGGTGGGCTTGCAGAATTCAACTGTAAAATCCACATATGGAAGATTGAGACCCATGAGAGGAGAGGTGTGTCGGGAGAGAGGCACAGGCTAGTGCCACAGTCCGGGCATGACTCAGGACAGGGTAGGGGGCCCCTTCCACCTCATCCAGCTCGCAGCTGCCCATCCTCCTTTGTTCCGAGAGGAGCCTGCCTCTCCCGCTCGCTTGTCCCTGGCAGAGACAGTGCACGGGAGAGGCAGGCAGGAGAGTCTGGAGAGCAGAGGTCGGCTGCCCAGGGGAGAGGCATGAACACACGCACACCCCTCAGTCCCTGAGGGCGCTGAGACCCACCAGGCCCAGTTATTTCTTGGCCGGATGGTTGGGATAGAGCCTGAACATGCCTGACTGTCTCTCTAGGATACAGCTGACAGCATGAAGAAAGAGCAAGATGCTATAGGTTTTTTTAAAGAGCTGGAGAAAACCAGACGGAACTTCTAAAAGTAGAAAATACAATTATTAAAATGGAAATGATGACAGGCTAAACAGGACCCTGGTCACTGATATAGAGAATTGCTGAACTAAATGGTCAGCCTCCCATAAAGATCAAAATGGAAAACAGGAGGAGTTAAGAAACAACTTCTGACATTTCCAGTCCTACGGATAACCTACTACTATTATGGAGTGTATTGGATTATTTTGCTGAATTCATGTATGTACAATATTTAAATGGCAATGGAATACCCGTCTCTGACAAAACTAAACAAAAAAGAGGATACAAATGAAGGATACAGATACTTTGTATCTGTATATTCAAAATAGTTAAGATAGATATACAGCTACTTTCTCTTAATTCAATGAGAAGAAGGATTTGTACTAGTAGTGCTTGGACAGGATATCATGTCTGCATCTTGTACTATGAATAACCAACCACTAGGAAGACAACACTATGCGATGTATTAATTATTGAAACTGTCTTACTCATCGGTTTTGAAACTGTCTCATTGCTATTTATTTCTCAATAAAATTAATAAAATAAAAGAAGAAACATGAGACTAGAATGAGAAAGTCTAAAACAAATCCAACAGAGATTCCAGAAAGAGAAAATGAGGCAGAGAAATAGCTAAAATGTTTCAGAACTGATGAAACATATGAGCTCTCAAAGTTAAGAAGTATGTCAGCCAGTAATTGGGGCACATCCCTACATCCTGGCACTCAGGAGGCTGAGGCAGGAGGATCTTGAGGCCAGCCTGGGCTACACAGTGAACACAAGGCAAGCCTGAATTATGTGGTAAGACCCTGCCTCAATAAATCAAAATGAAGGATAATAATTGTGTCTTATCCCAAACAGAATAAATCAAAGCGATTCACAGATACATACTGAAATGGTTAAACAGCAGAGACAGTGGAAAGATGCACAAACAGCTGGAAAAAGTGAAAGACTAGCCACAAGGACAGACAGTCGGACAGCAGCGGGCTCTTCCTGGCAAGGAACGGAGATATGCAGGATGGACTGCGTTCTCAAATGATGGGCAGGAAGGAGGAGCGGCCTAGGTTTGTTTTGTTTTGTCTATTTGTTTTATGTATTTAGTCCAGGGTCTGCAGGGTCTCACTACACAGATTGGACTCAGAATGATCTGTCTGTGTTCAGCCTCCCTAGAGCTGGGATTACAGGTGAACACCACCACGCCCTGTCTCAGCCTAAATTTTAGATCAAGCCGAATCCCACTTCCAGAGTTAAGGAGAAACAAGATGTGTGGAGGCAAACTAACCTGAGAAAACTTGGTATCCTCAGAATCTTATGAAACCCACTTCTAAAAGGTTTATTTCAGGGAAAAGAAAAAATATCCCAGAAGAAAGGTCTAAAAAATAACAGGTTGATGCTTAAGTATAAATAGCACCTTGAAAAACAGTAAGAATGGCTAGGACATTTAGATAAAGCCGCAGAAAGGAGATGAGGAGGGAGGAGCAGGGCATCACAAGAGCTTCCTGTCACATGGAGCAGGGAGGGAAGCTGGCCAGACTGTGTTGTTCACCAGCTTTCCAGGGTTTGGACAATAATTTGCTCAAATATTTCAAGACACATTTTAAAAAAAAAATTAGGATCATATGAAGGAAAAGGACAGCCTAGACAGACTCTCGGCAGGCACAGAAAGGAGCGGGCAGTCAGTACCCTTGTAATTCTCACCTTGCCTCCCCTGTGAAAAGTGCCACGTGATGGGTGATGCCTGGTCTTTGCACCCAGGGCAAAGAACAGGGAAACCACCTGTGTGCCTCCCGCCCTGGGATTGTGAAGGGCAGGAGGCCAGCAAAGGAACAAGGCGCTGAGGCGTGCTTCAGCACGGAGGAGCCTTGCCAATGTGACAGCCAGCAAATGAAGCTGTCCCACAAGGGTTGCATATTAGAGGATCTGTGGACATGGGATACCCAGAACAGGCAGATGCACCGAGACAGGGAGGGGCTGGGAGGTTGCCTGGAGCTGTCAGGGGGAAGAGGGTGTGGTCTGTGGCTACAATATTCCCAGGGGAAGGGGGACAAAAATGATCTTCTCAGATCCACACAATCTAGGTAGGAGGATTGCTGTGATCCTGAGGCCAGCCTGGGCTATAGTGAATTCAAGGCAAGCCTGAATTATACAGTAAGACCCTGTCTCAAGAAATCAAAATTAGTAATAATTGTGTCTTATCCCAAACAGAATAAATTAAAGTGATTCACAGACACATACTGAAACTGTAAAACAACAGAGGCAGTGGAAAGATGGCCAGACCCACCCTTACCTTCTCGGATCTACACAGTCCTCTGCAGATCCACACAATCCAGATAGGGGTGGTGGCTGGCATTAGAAAGGACAAAAAGCCAGTAACCTGTTCATTTTAAAAGGAACCCGAAGGGCCGGGGAGATGGCTCAGTGGAATAAGCGCTTCCCTGGCAAGCGCAAGGGCCTGAGTTCAATCCCAGGTTCCGCAATCAATCAATCAATCAATCAATAAACAAACGGGACCCAAAGCCAGTCTTCCCCTGGTAGCTGGGGGCAGCAGAGGCAGACAGGGCTGGACAGGGGGCTGGGGTGTCACAGGCAGGGCTTACAGGAACACGAAGTATTCTCCTCTGCTAGATGTTTTTTTTCTGCAAATCATAGAACAAGATCATTAAAAATAACCTGTGGGAATTATTTTGACTTTGAAGAAGCCACCTTAAAAGGCTACTGAGATGTGAATTTAATATGAGATGTGAGGTTAACAGTTAGATCTTTTCATACATTAAAGACTGATTAGGAGCTGGGAATGAAGTAGAACTCCAGGTTCTCAATTGCACAGAGGTGGTTTGTGGGGAAAGTGCAGGGTCTACAGGGTCTCACTACATAGTGATCCTCCTGTTTACAGACTCCCAAGCGCTGGGATTACAGGAGCGTGCCACCATGCCCAGACTCAATTGCCATCTCAGCACGCTCCAGGGGTGGGGCCGGCACGGCAGGCCTGAGGATCAAACTCCTGGCCCTGCATCTGCCTAAGTAGGTGCTTTTACTCGCTGAGCTATTTGGCAGGCCCTAAAAAAAAATTAGCTTTACATAGAGCACTTAAAGGAACTCAGGACAATGATGACAGTATGGATACCTTTAACATGACTGAACTACACACTTAAAAACAGTAAAGATGTGATTTTTTATGGTAGCATATTTCACTAAATTTTATTTAATTGGAAAAAATATTTATAAGCAAGATACGCTCAAGTTGAGACTTCTAAGTGCACCACTGTCTGTCACCACACCCTCAGAGCCACACAAACTTCAGACCTACCCTTACCTGCTCAGACCCCCACAGTCCTCCTCAGACCCCCACAGTCCTCCTCAGACCCCCACAGTCCTCCTCACATCCCCACAGTCCTCCTCAGACCCCCAGTCCTCCTCAGACCCGCACAGTCCTCCTCAGACCCCCACAGTCCTCCTCAGATCCGCACAGTCCTCCTCACATCCCCACAGTCCTCCTCAGACCCCCACAGTCCTCCTCAGACCCC
>NDGN011442176.1:0-13363 GCA_002564285.1 Tympanoctomys barrerae
CAGCCTCCCCGGGGCTGAGATTACAGGCGTGCACCGCCACGCCCAGACTGTGGCTGGCTCACTGTTCCTGGGGTGGGGCCAGTGTGGCATGTGGTGCTGGGCATCAAGCCACGGTCACTGCGCTTGCCTAAGCTTGCCTAAGCAGGTGCTTTAGTCCACTGAGCTATCTCATCAGCCCCCTCATCTTGTTCTTTTAAATGAGTACTATTTCCAATGTCTTATCAATTAATATTCTCTCTTTAAAATAATTTTTTTAAAATATAAAGTCAAAAAGGATGAGAAAAAATAGTTTATTGAAAAAATAGTTTAATGTTTAATTATTTTGCCAATTTTGCATATCTATATCTGTTAATCTGAACAACAGATTTAACAATGAAAATATGTAATATAACAACCACTGTTAAATTTTCTAATTTTGAAACTCTATCGTATGCACTGTCACTTGTTACTCTGTTTTGTCTTTGTTTCTGCTATTTGTTTTTATTCTTTAAAATAAAAAACACTCAATCAAAAAGTGGACAACCAAAATCAATAAACACTTCACAGAAGCAGTACAAATGATCAATGTGAAGAAGTATTTAACATTGTTGGCCATTAGAGAAATGTAAGTTAAACCAACACCGAGACACCAACACCAAGTACATCATCAAAACTCATATAATAACAAATGCTGGTGAGGCTGCAGGGGAAAAGGAACAACAAGTTCTGCTCCTAGGAATCTTCCTGAAACAGTGAAAGATGTGGCACTATGGTGACACAGCCACACGCACGTTTACAGCAGCACCACTCATGCGAGCAGCCGTAAGTCCATCAACAGGTGACTGGATGAAAAATGTTGATACTGATACACAAGAGAAAATTTCCCTGCCATATAGATAAGCTTGAGTCATTCGTAGGAAAATGATGCACCTTGAGACTCTAATGTTAAGCAGCATAAATCAGACACACATGTTTAAGCCTCACATGGTTTTTCTTCTAGAGCAATCCAAAACATAAATAAAGATCAAAATAAAAGATAGATGATAGGGAATGGGTGCAAAGGGGCAGGCAATCAGGGATGACAGAGGGGAGGGAGGAGAGGGTAAAGGGATTTGGAAAAGGCATGAAGGTGTCGTGTGCGCACGCCAACTCCCCACGAGGAAGTGAGCACTACGCCCTGCAAACATGGACGACAGAAAGTTTTCGGTTTTTTAAAAAGAAAATAAACTTGTGCCTCAAACCCTACACCACAACCATGTCGGCGGGATGAAATAAGTCAGTGTGAAAGGCAAAACGCTAAAGATTGTAAGAAAGCACTGAGGAAAATCATGCACATCATAGATGAGCCAGTTAATTACCTTCCTAAACATCACAGAAGCACAAACTGGCTTTCTCGCGGGTTGCCGAAGGTTGTCCCTCGTCTAGTGCAGTCTCGCTGAAGTGCATCCGGCTGCACGCTTGCTTTCTCTCACACTTGAGCTTTGGCACACTTCTTGGATCTGTGGCTTGGTATCTCGCATCCATTCGCAAGTCTCTAGCCACTGCACCATCCGGCCTGTTCCTGCCTTTCTCTTCCTTCTTCCTCTTCCAGATGCTCAGTAGATGCACGCTGGCCTCTCTCGGTCCCTCCTCCCATCCTGGGGTATACTGCTGTATTTATTTTGTCTCTTTGGAGGGCATTTTGGATGTTTTTGGAAACATATCTCAGTAAGCTGATCCTCTTTCGTCTGTGCTGATTCTGCTATTAACACATCTATTGAGTTTTAATTGCAATCTTTCTCTTGATTTTTGTTGTTAATTGTGTAGGTGTGTTTGTGATGGGAAATGGGTTCCTGGTTCTCAACAGCTTGGGTGTTTTGCACACTCTTGCCTTGTTCTTGTATTTTCAATGATTTCTTTTACTTCTGCAAACAAATTAAGCATATTTATTTCATACTTTTCTCTGATAATGTTAATATCCAACGTTTTACGTAGTTGTTATGCCATCTGTTGTTTTTGCCAGTTCTTGTTCCTAGTACTTAGTTTCCCGGTGAATTCACGTTTGGTGAGTGTGTATTTACTTCCCCGAAACTTCACCTGGGAATCCCTTGCCATCTGGACTGAAGTTGTCATTATTTCCTTTTGCTTCTGCAAGTTTCTCAGAATATTATCAACAAAAAACTGCTTTAAACTCCGCTCTCACTGGGAGGTCATATGGAGCAGGTGGTGACACAAGCTCACCCCAAAAAGCTGGATTCTCAGCCTGCCACTTTCAAGGTAGTTCCCCCCCTCCAGTCCTCCTCGAGTTTTGACTTGACAGTTGCTGTGTCCTCCTCACAGGGACAGATTTACTTCCACCCCACCTTCCACGGAAGGTGCAGTACTCTCGGGGCCCCACTCAAGGGGCAGGAGCACCCCTGCACCACCTGGCCAGGTCTAGAGCTGAGCCCTGTCTCCCCTGTGCCTGCAGCCTTGGAGACCCCAGCCCCAAAGCCCGGGGGTCCTTGGCTGTCAGACACCCCCAAAGAGCCTGCCTCCTCGCTCTGCCATACCTCACAGCTCCTGTAAGAGTTAGTGGCTGGCGTCTGAGTGTGACATACTCCCTGTGCGCAAGGCAAGGCCTTGTGTATTTCTCTAATCCAGCACTTCGGGCCGCTCCAGGGCCGGTGTCGGTCCTCTCTAGCCCGTCATCCTGCTGGAAGGCATCCTTTCTACTAGCTGCGTTAAGACTACACATATACATGTCCCGCTTTTTAATCATTGATGGATGGCCAGTTAGTTTCCAGGATATTTTATTTCTTGATGCAGAGTCTTCAGCGTGGGCATGGAGGAGCCCTTGCTCTCAGGCCCAAGGATTAGCTCAGTGCAGCGAGGCGTTTCCTCCTCCAGGCCGGCCCCCACGAGTGCTGCCTGCACACACGGGGAGAGAACGACAGGCACTGGCGGTGCTGGGCGCTGCTCCTGCGCCCCGTTTTCCCTACTTACATTGAAAAAGTTTAGACTTACACAGTAGCTAAGCCTAGTACAGTGAGCACATGCGCGTGCACATGCTTGCACACACACACACGTGACCTACTCTCTCACTGAGTTATGCAGCCCTCCCGATGTGTCCTTCCTAGGCACATCCATTTGTGTCTGCTAAGCACAGGCCTTCTCCTACCCAGAAGCAAGGATGTATCAAATATTCCCAGGCATGGTGGTGCATGCCTGTAATCCCAGCGCTGGGGAGGCTGAGGCAGGAGGATCATTGCAAGTTCTAGACCAGCCTGGGCTAGAAAGTGAACTCAAGGCCAGCCTGAACTGCACAGCAAGACCCTGTCTCAAGAAAAAGAAAATATACAAAAATTATACATTTACCCTTCCTATATTATTACAACAGTGACTTAATTTTGTTAGCTAAGATACTGTCCATGTAAAGATTTTTCCAGGTATCCCAGTAATTCCTTTCACGCCTGTTTCAATTTCTAACCTAGTGAAAATTCCAGGAGTAATTACGGATCAAAAGTTGCCCTTCTTTGTAATACCCCTTAATCCCCTTTAACTTGAAGCAGGTCTCTGGACTTGATTTTTTCTTCCATGACATTGATCTTCAGATGAGTCCAAGGCCACTGTCTTGCCGATCGCCCCTCAGTGTACCCATCTGATGTCTCCTCGTGATCTGACCCACGACAGTCAATTTTGGTCGGAACACCGCCGAGGACACATCTCTTGCCACGCATCACACCAGGGAGCGTGCGAGTCACTTCGTCACTTTGCTCATAATGTTGGGTTTGGTCACTTGGCTCCAGTGCTGTCTGACAGGTCTCTCTCCTATTAAATCATCCGCGGCCCTCAGCAGCTAATGAGCAGCCCCGTGCTAGACCTGGAGGCGTCCTCTCTAACAACTCTTTCGTCCGGCACCTTTAGCATTCTTCATGAGCTTCGTGTGACACAGCAGTGGCCACAGGGGCTGTGAAGTGGTGAATTAGTGCTGCTCTTAGTCCTGTGTATTTAGGAAGCAGTATTCTTCCCCAAGAAGAGCTCCGCATCAGCCCTAACCTTTGAAACTCTTCGTACATTTACCTGATTATGGACTCGCGCCTTCCCCCTTGACTGATGTGGTATAAATCATGCCTGTTGTTTTCTGTCGATGCTGAAATTGCCCAAAACCCTGGACAATGGGATCTGTGGAGTGGGCTCTGGCGGTACCCTGTTGGTGGTCTCTAACCACTTCAGACATGTTTTTATTTTTGGAGGACATAGTCCCTTCCCTGGGTACTTCCTGCCCATCTTATGCTACAGGGTCCCTGGAGCCCCGACTCTTCCCAGCAGGGACCATTGGTGGGGTCAGTGTCTCACCCCTGCACTTGCAAATCTCTCTGCCCCCAAGTGGGGTGACTGTTTCTCCCCTCCCTTCTCCCACCTTGGGCTGTGTTGTGGCCCATGGAGTTTCCCTGGCACCGCCACAATCCTCTTCTGACCCCCTCTCCTCAGAGGACTCCACCCACCCCGAGGTTTGAAGGTTTGTGTCTACATTGTGCTTCCCAAGTCACTTCCCACAGGCAGCTGTCCTGAACGAGCCCCAGCCACTATTGGCAGCCCCTCCACACAGGTCCTCTTTGAGCCCTGCAGGAGTCTGGGACACACTCCCTGGACTTCCAGTGAAAGGCCTCCCAGCCTTGGACACACCAGCTTCCTTCTCCTCCACCCACTGTGTCTGGGCAATCACTAAGTTCCACTGAATCTACCCAATATGGTGATGGTTGATGCACCAAATCTTCCTCTAATATCTCTCTCTCTCTCTCTCTCCTCTCTCTCCTCTCTTTCTCTCTCCTCTCTCTCCCCTCTCCCCTGTCCCCTCTCCTCACCTCTCTCTCTCTCTCTCTCGCTCTCTCGCTCTCTCATCCCCCCAACATCAGCTCCCGCCTCTTAGTTTGCCTGACTCCCTAGGGAAATCTCCAGAACCAGATGGGGCTAAATGTGCAGCTGGGTCCTTCGACAGCTCTCGCTCTCCATTTCTGCCCAGGGCATCCTGGCAGTGAACAGCATGAGTTTCCACCTGTCTATCTGGCCATCTTCTCTCCGATGAGAAATGAGAAACACATCATGCTGGACTCCGAGGCAGGCTGAGAACCCCACCCGGGCCCCCTGTGATGCCTTCTCCCTTCTCAGTTCAGGCTGTGGCTCCTGTAGTCTTCCTGGACCTTGAGCCAGCCTTGAAGATAGACGCTGCATGCCAGGCTGGTGGAGGAGCTGATGACAGGCCGGCCCCACCCTGCCACCTCACCCCAGGACTCCTCTAGCTGGAGACATCAGTGTTAGCTTGTTAGGCGCCCAGCAGTACAGCACAGCACATCATTGCAGACTCCGCTGGCCTCAGGGTCAGCCACACACCCTTCAGTGGGGTGCACGCCGCTCCGGGGTCCGCTCTGCTGTCCACCAAAGGCTCCCATCTGTTCTTCTTCAGGGGCTGATTTCCACCCATGCTTCAGTGGTAGCTGAAACATCACCTCAACAGAAAAATCACTGTGGGCACCATGTCCTGCAGCAGAGTCTGGACATGGCTCCAGTGTGTCACCACACGTTCCTGCTGGGGACCGTCATATCTTTAAGACATAGGTACACTGGCACCTACCCGACCCCACTAGCTGACCTCGATGTGGATGTGGCCACAAGTGCAGATGGGAGAGGGCAGCACATGAACCGCAGGTGCAAGCACAGGAGAGATTAGATGCAGGGGCAGGTGCAGGGCCAGCTGCAGGTGGAGCTGGAGGTGCGGTGCAGCTGCGGCCCCCTTGGGAGGCCGCCCCCGGTCACTTCGGTCTCCAGTGATGGACATCTTCCTTGGCTATGTGGAGCTCAGGAGCCTCCCTCGCTGACCCACAAGCTCCTCCATCCCCAGGACCAGCCACCCCAGGGCATCCAGGAGAAAATCACAGGAACACGGGAGCGAATTGGAACTCTATGCACGCCTGTGCATCGGGGCCCGCAGCTAACAGCTTCAAGTGCCTGACCCCAGGCGCACGAAGCCACGCTTCCTTTCAGCCTAGGATGATTCTCTTTGTATGACACAAATGCTTCCCAAACTTGGGGGTTGAGATTTGGAAAACCAACTCTTCTTCCGCGCTTCATTCCTCTTGTGGCAGCATGTATTAATGCGTATCCCCTTGACCTTTCCAGTTGGAAACGACTCGTGCTTGGCAGCTGTGTCCCATCCCAGCCATCTCCCTGCTCCCTCTCAGCTGTCACAGCAGCTGCTTGTGGGATCGCTGACCCAAGCTGACCAGGTGGAGGGGGTCCCACCCTCCTGCGCACTTGCAGGTGGGAGAAGACGGAAGAGCCAGGTGGCTGGAAGGGAGCGCCCCTGGCCACCACACTTGGCAAGCAGACACTAAGCAGTGGGAGGTATTTGGATGTCCGATAAACAGTCTCTTGATATATAAACATCTCGTGCCGTAAACAATTTTTCCAGCACAGGTATGCCCCAAATATTGCATGGAACACACTCTAAAACTCACCCATTGTTTATCTGGTGTTCAGACATAATTCAGTGCTTTGTATTTGTCAAATACAATCACCACCTGAGATCGTGGCACATTCTGCCTCAGTCACACTCTGCAGTGACAAACTGTGGCCTTGAACAACATACTACTCATCCCCACCCAGGGAGAAGGACAAGGCCAGTGTCACTAACTCCACTGAAATGGAGACACTGAACAACAGTCAAAGGATGGCAATGGTCTTACACACAGACTCCTGGCTGAAGCCCACTGTCTGCACCTCTTCACTAAAGTGACAGGATCCCTTCTCACAGAAGTACTCATTGCCTGCTCCCTGCCACTTATTACCCAGGCACTGACCTTCTAAAAGCACCCATCACCAGCTCTCAGCTCTTGTTTTGCCTGACTCCCTAGGGGATGTCCAGCTGGGCAGACCTCACCTCGTTGGCTCATTGCACAGACCTAAGATGGCCTGATGAGAGGCCGCCACAGGACATCTTCCACAGACCACTGGAGAAGAGGCCACTGCCTCTGTTTCCCTCCATTTTGGTACTCCTAGTGTACTGATGGCAACAGAGCTACAGTGAAGGCAAGGTGCCTCAGAGTTAAATCACCAGGAAGAAAAGCAGAGCAACAAGAAAATAGAAGACCGTCCTGAGAAAATACCTTGGGCTCCCGGGCCAAGCCACACCTGAAGCCCGTGGGCTTCTGCTTCCCTTTTGTATATGGTCTAGTGCACTTGCTTTATGCTCAACGTGGGCTTAGTTAGATCTCTGCCACTGCCTAACGAAAGGGCCCTAAGTGCCTAGCGCCACACTTAAATGCCAATCCTAAGTGGCTGGGCAGCTCTGCAATGCCACAGCCATGCTGTTTATGCGGACTGTCCTTCGGTATAGTCTTGCCTACTGAAGTGTCGGCCTGCGTAATGTGAGTGTTTCTGTCCGGAGAGCAGGACACACGCCCTTGTGGTTCGTACTGGGATCCCCCACGCTCTCCCTGGGTGTGGTGGGGCACGTGTCCCACCCCCTAGAAGCCCCCTTGGGTCTTCCCATTTTCTAGCTGCCCACCACACACAGAATCACCCCAAAGAAACAGAAATGCTGGCTCTCCCGGTAACGAGGCCTGCCTACTCCCAAGATTTACGCTGTGGGGGTGAGAGTCAATAAAACTAATTAGATGTTTACCTCACTTCCTTGGTGATGAGCCTTATGTGCCACTAATTGTCAAACTGAATCTATGTGCAGACGTCACCTCTACTGGGGTCAAGGCTAATTTCTGCATACACAAAGAACCATCGCGGCGGTTATTTATACCTGCGGCCAGAGCGTTCTGTGCAGACTCTGTGAGCTCATTTCCACAGGAGGAGGTGCTGGAGCCAAGACTGTGGTGCACAGAGCAGGGAATTGGGTGTGCGGCAACCATTAACAATAATGAGACATATGCACCTCATTCCCCAGCATCATTTTAAAATTTGTTTTATTAAATAATGCTGTAATGTTATGTTAAGTAATGCAACGTTAAGTAACATTGACTTCAGCCTCATTACATACTCTCCTTTACTATCACACTGGAAAACTAGTATCATTAGACAAATGCTACTTATTTGTCATCAACCGTGATGTAATTGCTACAGGCGATTCTGTGGTAAGGAATTAATAAACAAGGGGGCACATATGTAAAGCCACCCAGGGAGCCTAACAAGGAAGGTGAGCAGGTCTGAAAAACACTTCAGCAGGAACAAAGTCGAGGTGCTAGCTGGTCATTAGGCTCAGAAACACTCAGCTAAGTGCCAGGGGGCGAAGACCAGACAAAGACCCGACCTGCTACCTCCAGCAGGCTCTTGCTGTGTGTGGCTGAGGGACTGGAGTTCCAGACTGGCCTTGTCCTGAGGTCCTGTTGGGAAATAGGACCCAGACAGCAAGTGACGGTGACTCCGTAGGCTCCCTGGTCACCCGTCCTTCCTGATATGGGAAGCCACGAGAAGCAGAATGGACCATTGCACCTCCCCGTGTGGAAGGGATGCTAAGTGAGACAGTGAGGCTTGCAGCGAAGCTTGCCTGGCTTTCCGTCATGCTCAGGTGAAACCAGCGCAACAGCGGCTCTTCACAAACGTTCCCACCCTCGTGCCCAAGCCCACCAACACGTCAGCATCTTATTTTTCTCACTGCAAAGACAAAATATCTGATACTCAAATTAAAGGAGGAAAAATTTATTTAGTGCATAGCTTGTAGAGGCTTCAGTCTGCGATGGGCGGAGTCCAAGGCCAGGCGGCACACAGCAGAGGAGCGGTACAGGAGAGAAGCGGCGCGTGGCGAGGAAAAGGGAGTGAAGCAAGCCAGCGAGGGGCCTTGGCAGATTTTCCTGCCCCTTATCTCGGCTGTTGGGACCAGAGCAGTGCCAGGCCAACCAGTGGGCTGGCTTAGTAATCACACACCCTTAATCATAGCGTTGAATCAGTCATACCCTCAAGATCCAGCCACCTCGGTGATGTCCAGCTGCATGAGGCTTCGCAAGACACGAGCCACAACAATTAGGTTACAGGGAGGAGCTGGGCTGCTCATCGGCTGGCCTCACGATGGGGCACGGACCCCAGACCGCCCTCCGGGTCCAGTGGAATAGTCAGAGGTCCATAAATAAGCGAAAGAAGCCGTGGGTGGAGGAGCTGGCTCGGATCTGGGCCTTGAGGATGGGGAAGAGGCCACAAGCCACGGGAGGCAGGCGGCTTCTCAGTCGCAGTCTCGGGAAGGAGCAGGGTCCTGTGGACTCCTTGATTGCAGCCCAGTGAAACTTCTGATCTGCAGAAAACGAGTGTGCATGTTCAGCCACTAGGTCTGTGGCAATGTGTCAAAGCAGCCACCAAGACCTTGCACGCTCTGACCTCTAACAGCGCCGTCGCTTCACTTCACGGTCATGCAGCTCCTCCGCCCTGAGCAGCTCCTCGACAGCCTGGAGGGGAAGTGCTGTTCAGCGCACCGGCCTCCCTGTAGCGGAGAGAAGGCAACAGGTAGGGAGGGATCCCGCCAAAGAGCGGTCAACAGCAGGTGCGGACATCCAGGAGCCCAGCCCAGCAGAGCGGGGCCGGCAGCCCGGGCTTTGAACATCCCCAGACTTCTCTCAGACTAGCTCCCTTTCCTCACCCAGCCTTTCTTTTGAGCAACTTTTGTTTGGAGCTGAGGAAATGGATACTTAGATAGCTACGTAAAGGTCAGTGTGCTGCCTGGTAAGACTCCTCAAGGCAGAACTTGAACTTAGCTGGGCTATGCGATGCTGCTGACACTCAGTGAGCTCCCCCGTTAGGGTTGGCCGAAAGACCAGTCTCTCTGTGGGCAACATCTTCTCTCATCTTCTGGGTTGCTTCGTGCCTGGCCCCTGTTGGGGGGTGGCGGGTCTCACTAAAAGTTCACTTACTAAAATCTAAGTCAGGTGGGTCTTACTTTAGTTCACATGTTTTTTTTAAAAAAAAATCAGTCTCCATCAGAGAAAAATAAACATAAGATTGTTTTACTCTTTTGCAAGGTTCGCAGTTCTAAAACTCAGTCAATACAGTCAGTACGGAGGCAACTCCCAGCTGATACGACTTACGCAAGTAGAATACCGCCCTCCGACTGCTTGGTGCCCAGACTGGTGCGTGTGTTGGCCCCTGGGGAGCCGCAGACAAGCGCTGCAGGGGCATACCTCTGAGTGTCTGCCAGAACTGAAAGACAGTAGAGCTCCCTGCAGACGCGAGACGCCACGCGACACGTGTCCTATGAGAAGGTGTGGCCTGGACAGCGGCTCTGGTTGCCCGACAGAATTTTCCGAAATGCTAGAAATGTTCCGTATGTACCCTGCCCCTCGTGGTGGCCACTACCAGCCATCTTAGCTCAAAGGAAGTTTGTCAATGTGTCAGTGTGACAGTGAAAGTTCAGTTAATTATGCTTAATTTAAACGCCTACCTGCAATCGGTAGCTTGGGCAGAGGACAGTGTAGACCCATGAACTTAGAGTGATTCATGACTCCCAGGGGCCACTGGATATGGAATCGGCAGCCCTGCAGACAAGCTCATCCAGGCCGCCAACGTCTAGAAAAATAACCCTCTGTGCAAGGCGTGCTCGCTCATCCATCATCTTGTCATTTTTTAAAAGACTTTCTCGTCTGGACATCTTGTATCTATGTCATCGGCTCCCGTGTTGTGTGCCACGCCTCACGGACCCATAACCCAAGGTGTCTCGGGTGGTGCTCTTCGATTGCATATGCAGAGTCCATGCAGGCGTTAATAGTGGCCTTTGCTTCAGATTAACTCATCCAGAGGAGGACCCTTGAACTTTTAGGAGGTAATGGCACCACGCGCAGACAGAGGCCCTGTGACATGGGGACAGATTCCTGAGATGGCTGTCCAGGGGACCGTGTCCTCCTGTGCTATTCCTGGAATTCAGGAAGCAGGGGCTTCCTGGCCACGATCGTGCTGGGATGATAAAGACCATTCAAGATCCCGATTTCTCAACTTCCGTTTAGCAGTCACAAATATCTCCAGACGCATCAGAGCACCCAGGCCATAATGCAGGTTGAATGACATTTTCAAATGAGGAAAATGAGATTTATAGATTTACTTGCCAGTCTCGCCGGTGTTTTGATCCTCGTCCTAAGAACTGCACATTTGACAAGTATTATTTAGGATGCTGTCTGATTGGGCTTCCTGGGGAAAATGACAGCTTGCAGTTAGTTCCCTGCCCCAGCTATGCCGTGGTGGCATCAGCCCTGTGCCACTGGCCAGGCATGATAGGAGGATGGGGGCTGCCCTGGAGAGCCCGACCCACGCGGGCCACGTGGGCTCGGAGGTCCCACAGGGACGCTGCCTCTCCGTGCGAGCTGCACACATGGTGCGGCGGCCGAAGGATTCGCTCCGCGGAGGTGGTGCTGTGTCTTAAGCCACTTAAAGGGCAAGCACGAACAAAGACAGCCCTGTTGTACACACTTCTAGCCGGGCTGGGAGGCAGACCGGGGCCGCCGCGGGAGGAGGGCGCAGCTCTCGGCGATCACCGGCAGGAAGAAGTCAATATTTATCTCTCTGGAAAAGACAAAGAAGCCAAAACCACCAGGCACGCTCATGAGCCGGAACCACACCCACGCAGGGGTGACACAGGTTCCGGGACCGAGGGGCCAATAGAACTCTGTGTCTGGAGACTCTGATTCCAGTGACAAAGGAAAAAGAACTGTGGAGCTGCGATCTCCACCCCGGCCATGCCTCAGAATCGCCCATAAAACAGGGCCCCCAGAGCCAGGGCACACTGGGGACCAGCGCGAGTCACTCTGTGGGGGCCTTGGAGACCAGCGCGGCTCAGGCTTCCCAGGGAGATGGAACACGCAGCGAGTTTGGGTGCCGCTAGCCGAAAAGTCTTGGAAGTTCCCCTGGTGGGGGGTGGAGGCAGGAGGAGTGGAGAAGCAGACAGATATAAAGCCCCCAGAAACTGTGCGGGGGTCCTCGGGCTGACCCCTGCTGGGGGCCACGGGGGGCCACTCACCAGCACTGCTGGAGCGCAGGCTGACCCACTCACAGTGAAGCAGGCCTTGACTGTAAGGGGCAGAAATGGTGGCCCCGAGCTTCGGGGAGGCAGTCACTGTACCTCTAGGGGTGGGGGTCCTCCAAGGATGCCGAGGAAGGCTGGGCTGGGGAGGAGACGCAGGGACCCTGCAGATGGCTCCTCCACATGTGCAGGGGAGAGTTACGGGATGCAAAGCAGCAGTCGGGCCGGCAAATTTAAAAAAGGCACGAACTCTTTGAGCCCAAGAAGGGTCGGGCTCGTGCTTTCCCACAGTGCTGTATTACACCCGCAAAGCCTTCCTCCACGGGGGCTTCTCTGCGTGCTATTCCAGCCATTCTATTTTTATCTTTTGCGTACTTTTCATTGGCCGGTGCACGCAGTCCACACGCACACCTTGTGCGGCGCGCACGGGCGCGCAGCTCCCCGCAGTCCCGCTCCCTCCCTTCTCCCCGCCCCCCTCTCATCTCCTTCCATCTCCCTAGCTCCTGTCACCTGTCTGTCATTGTCTGTTATTGTGCTCCTAACTCAAGTGACGCAATCCAGTGACATTAAAGACGTATGGTATTCGCGTCATCTCCTTGATCTAATCCAAGAGGACACCTTATATACCCACAACGATCCTAAAACTCCTAAACGGATAATCCTGGTCCCGTGCTCGGCCCAGTCCCTGGGCGTGGGGGTCCGCTTCGGGCCTCTGTGGCTGTGTCCATCGGCACAGCGATTCCTGGAGCTCGCGGCAGCACGCACGGCCTGGAGGCTTCCTCAGAACGTGTTTTCAGCCAGCGTCTGAGACTGCAGCAGGCGTCAGTACCCCGTTCTCTTCCTGGATTTCATGACCAGTCGTACCCTGTGTCCTTCACCCACATTAAAGAAAGTGACTTATAGGAGGTGTGCCCACGCCGTTCATCTTTACAAAGCAGGAGACAGGAAGACACTGGCAAGCAGCAGTCACGTGACCATGCCTGGGGCAGGGTATGCTTCCCTGAGCCCACAAGTCCACTCCCACGAAGCCTAGCGAGAGAGCCAGTGTCAAATATGTGGGCACGTCTGGGAATCCAAACTGCGTCCACTGCACCAAGGGGCCACCGTTCCTTCTGCTTTTCCTGTGGGATCAGGAACAGTAGAAGCTGGGCGTGGTGTGGCTGTCAGGTGTGTGTGTACAAGAGGGGATCTGCATGTGTGGTCAGTGTTTCTACTTTTTAAAATTACTACAGCAAAAGCTACATTGTATTAGTGCCCTTCAAAATGGCCCACTCTTCCAACACACTTACCACGCCACTCCCGCTCCCCCCCAAGAGCAGCACTGGAAGCCCCCCTTCATGTCTTTATGAGGCGTGATCAAAAACACAGTGAAAGTCGCTGCCTAGTGCCATCCAGAGAAAGCCCGGCTCCTCAGGAGTGTCC
>NDGN011442179.1:0-10283 GCA_002564285.1 Tympanoctomys barrerae
TGAAACTGTCCTATTAATCGGTTTTGAAACTGTCTCGTTGCTATTTGTTTCTCAATAAAATTATTTTAAAAATAAATTAAAAAACAGAAAGCTCTTGGATCATGAAGGCATTGTATTGATCAGTGGATTAATCTGTTGATGAGTTTTAGCTCAAGAAAAATATTTTTTAAAAAAAGGAGATACAGCTGAGTTGGAGGAGGTGGGTCATTGTAGGCTTGCTTTGGGAGGGTACATCTCTTGCCCTGGTTCTTCTGTGTCTTTCTGCTTCCTGAGTGCTATGAATCAAAAATATTTCCTCTATAATGTCTATTTATTTTTCTATTTATTCATTTATTTGTTTATTACAGTGGTATACTTCAGAGGAACTTGAAATGTGTGCAACCTGTAGGCCAACCTGCTCACTAAGCAGCTTGCACTGGTACTGATCTTCCTATCTCAGTCTCCCCAGTCTGGGATTACAGGTGTGCACCACCATGCCCAGTTTTGGCAGCCCATGCAGCGTGCCCAGGATTCCAGGGCCAGGATGGCTTGTGGTTCTTGAGGTCAAACTCGGGTCCTTGTGCTTGTCAGGAAGGTTCTTAGACTGCTATGCTGTCTCCCTAGCCTTATAATGCCTTTTATTTGTTGTGTCCAGCCAGTCATAGGCTGAATCCTGTCAACCTGTAGGCCAAAATAATCCTCTCCTCTTTTAAACTGCAACATCAAGAATCTGTCCCAGCAACAGACAAATACAGGTAATTAATATGGAATCTTAGCTCTCAATGCAGGTCTAAGGAAAGTAGCACAGCAAAATATGCTGTGAGAGAAGTCCTCTGACTCTTAGGAATAGACTTGTTATAGGCAGATAGACAGAGGGTGGCCTCTGGTTAGCATGTTACCAGATAATCAAGTCACACTGTTAACACACAATACACTAGTCCACTGTAGGACTGAAGTGGTATATTTTAGAAGGACTTGAAATATGTCCAAAATTATAAGTAAAATTAAAATTAATTGCTGCCCCATACTTCTATGTCCACTACTTCTACAGCATCAGTACCTCTTCTTCAACCAGAAAGTTTTATTGACCAACTCTGAGAGGAACAAAAGATAAGTATGGATAACAGATGGATCAGAGCCCATGTTTGTGTGGCCAAAAATGGAAAGCTGCTACATTATGGCATGATTCTGAGAGACCCTAAGATGTGGACTGAATGCTGCCTATACAATAAGCTCATGAACACATCTCATAAGGTAGCAAAAACGAAGGCCACACATGGTCCTAATGACAAGTGTTTCTTTTTCTCAGACCCAGGCTAGCTACAGCCACTGCCGAGTAGCCAGTGTCCTACCATCAGAGACACAGGCCATGCCCTTAACACAGCACCATTCCTGTAGGAATCAGTCAAACCTGGTGATGAGTTAGTGAAGCCAGACCATTTGTACACTGGAGTGTATTATGATCTTCATCCACACCAACGTTCTCATACACTTTGGATATGGGCTTGCCTTTTACCTGCAGTGCCTCTATTAGCATCACCATCAAAGGACTACAGGATGCTTTATCTTTCAACACATTTTAAAAAGGAAGTTCCCTCCAACAAGGGAAATTTTCTATAGTAAAGGAGGTACAAAAGTGGAGCAGTGACAAGAGGACTCACTGGTATGCCACCATTCAGAACCAGTCAGCCCGATAAAATGATGTGAATGGTGTGTTGAAAACTCAGCAATGGATCTGACATTTTGTTGAGTTTGGTCGCTATCTCTGAGAAGTGATAGATGGCCTAAACCTACAGCTAATATATAACACTATACCTCCAACAGCAAAAATTATACAGGACCAGGAACCAGTAGAAGTAGAAGTGTTCCTCCTCCCATCAAACACATGGGGCCATTAGAGTTTTTGTGTTTCTACTCTGTCCAATCCAAAGTGCTGACCAGTTAGAGGTCCTAATTCTTAAGGAAAGAACACTTGAGCAAGTACAGGTAATAGTTCTCTTGAATGCATAATTGTGACTACCATCTCTTTCATGTCAACCGTCCCACAGGTAAGGATATTAGCGATTGTTTGATTGACATAATTAGGGAAGTGGTATTGATATTGGACCACTGAATGAGGTCGTAGAAAATAATGTTTGAAACACAGGGGATTCACTTAGTCTTTCTTGGTACTTCAATGTCCACTGACGATGGGAAATTGCAACAGCCAAGCCTAAAACATGCAGGACAAATGAAGAATCGAACTACTCTATGTTCTGTGTTATTGCAACAGAAAAGCAATTTAGGCCAGCCAAAAGTTTACTGAAGATGAGGGAAATACTGAATTAGTGACAGGGAGAAACCTGTTAAATATCAAAGTACTGTCAGCCTCAATACCAAAATGGTATATTCTTTTTTTTATGAGCTGAATGTATTTATTGAGGGAAAAAAAGCTCCTACTTTTCATCAAATATTTGTCATTGGTTCTGCCTCAAACACTTCCATAGTGACCAGCTCTGGGTGATCCTATATTCCTCCTACTCCTCAACTCTGATGAAACATTGCACTGCAAATCCTAGAAACTGGCTTTCCAAAATGTGACACATGATGCAAGCCAGAAGTTTTGGAGAGTTAAAACTCCATGGTTGGGATTTGTTCAATGGGAGACAAAAGAAGAAAGAGTGTTAATAATTAATGCTGTCCCTGTGCACCCTCTAATGGACTGACCTGAGGCAGTTTTTCTGTGCAGCATTTAGAGATGTTTTATGTGCCTGCGAAACCTGCTACATTTCTTAATGAAGCAATGTAATGCAAGATGTTGTGTTACCTCTTGTTTTGGTTAGGGGTTGATCGTGGGAAAGAACTGAGAGAAAATGTACTTATAATTGTGCAAGAGGGTATATTAGGTATGCTCACAGGATCAGAGATGGGAGAGTTCACAATGGCCATCTGTGTCCTGCATTGCTGAGAGATCCAGCAGCTGCTCATCCCAGGGGGGTGGAAGCCACAGAGCAAGAGAAATCAAGGGTACAGTGCCAGGCCGAGAGTGAAGGCCTGGAAGCTCTCAGGAGAGCCACTGCTGTAATGTGTCTCTGTGGGAAGGCTGAGGAAACTGGAGTCTGACATCCCAGGGCAACAGCAGTAGCAAAGAAAAACCCACTCAAGAAGAATGGAGGTTCAGAAAAAAAGTATGCCAGATGCTTTCTTTCCCATTCATTTTATCCAGGATACAAGCCTATTAATTGGCAGCACTCATACTAGGGTGAGGCTCACACCTCTGACTCCAGCCTACATGCCAGTCATCTCTGGAAACACCTCATATACACAACTGGAACTGTGCTTTACTAATCTGCAGGGTGGTTCTTAATTTAGTCAAATGGACAGATCATGATTAGTGGGTGTACTTCCTGTCCTTATCTGACTCATTGTACTTTCTCTCACTGCACTGCAATTAACCTTCCCAGGAAAGCATTAGTATTTAATCCTTGCCTTGAATTCTGATTGGTAGAGACCATGGGCTGAGACTCCTTTCAGGTTAACTCTACCTGAAGACCTACCTAAGCCTCACATTCAGCTCTTGCTAGTGGTTCCTTAAACTTATTTTATAGTAAATTAGAGTCACTTACTGTTTTCTTAGGTGGATTTCAGGTGTGCATCTTCTTGGAAAACCCCTCTTGTATCTAAGGCCTTTGGCCAACCTCAACAATGTCATGAATGTAGATGTGTAATAATCAAGTCAGAGCTTCACAAATTTTTCAAAAATTAATAAGATGTTTTAAAGAATCTTTGGGACTGGCTGAACAGAACTGCACCCTGCTAGACCAGACAGGCCCCTGCACTGACCCTCTACCAACTATGAGCCAATGGATTTCATGCCCTGGTTATAGCTACTGCCAATTCCAAGTAGGCTGTTTCCCATCAGCATGGGAAAACAAAGTCAGTAACCAATTTACCAACCTGCTTGTGGATGAGGTCAATGACCAAGAAGAGAAAGTTAATTCAGACAGTCACAAGATCCAGGAGAGAAATTATGGATCTGGCCACACCACTAGACCTAGGAAATTCATTAGGCATGGGGATTTACTCTGAAAGTGTCTCCTTTCTAGCAATTCTAAGGTGAGGAGACCCAACACAGTGCTTAACATATTACCAGACAGTATTTAATCAGACAACATTTCGGGAAGGGGTTAAGACCGGGCAAAAAAACCCTCCGCTTCAAACAGACACAAGAGACAGTTTCAAGGATCATGTAGGCAAGGCATAAACCCTATGAGAAGTTTAAGCTGCACCAGGAGGGACACAGGCCTTACCCTCCATCAGCAGACCCCAGCTTAGACAATGTGGATGGCAGAGAAGGCTGGATCTGAAAGCACTGGCATTAAGTTCAGCAGTCTTCTCCAACCCCATCCTGCTGTCTACATCCCAAAAGTGGTAGACCACTACATCAGTGGTCTGACTGCTTTCCCCATCTAGCACACACCTGTAATCCCAGCACTAAGGAGGCTGAGATAGGAGGATCACTACAAGTTTGAGCTGTGTTTGAGCTAAACCCTGTATCAAATAAATAATTTTTTAAATAATAATAAAGTTTGACATTTTTAAAAAATCAGACACACAAGCTTAAATATCATATGGTTTCTCTTATGCGACAAACTCAAATTATAAATGAAAAAGAAAGTAAAAGGTAGTAGAAAATAAAGAGCTAGAGCTTTGCAAATGGAAAGGGGACCAAGAGATGAAGAGGTGGGAAGGGAGAAGAGGGGAAGGGGAAGGAAAGGAACGAAGATGTGTCATGTGCATGTGCCAGCTCCCTGTGAGAAGGGTAAGCATTATGTACTGAAAACTGGAGTAATAAAATAGAAAGAAAAAAATAAAGCCTTTCTGAGATCTACTTGCTTAGCATTACAAAATTAAAAAGACAAAAAGTCAGACATTTTTGGGTGAACCTTTATCTTTCCTATTATGCATACACATTTGAAGTACAATGAAATTAAAATAAACTGAAGCACATACATTTATCAGCAAATGCAATGGACAGATTCTTAGCAAGCACTGATAAGGACAGACAGAAGTAAAATATTAAGCAAATTACACAGTACAGGCCATTTTTCTGTATAGACAAAAAAGAATAAAGCTATTGCTAATAAGTCAGCTTATGATATTACTAGTCTGATTCAGAAAAGAAGCCCAAAAATAACTCATTCTTGTGAACAACTGAAGGATATACAATAAGATATGCTCTCAGTAGTAACATCTTTAATAAAATGAATATGTTATGAAAAATACTCTTAATGAAATGATTTAAAAGTTCCACATATGAAACTCCACACTGCATTATGTATAATCAAATCTTACAGCAATGAGGTTAAAGCCAGAAATGTGCCCAGCACTAGAAATGTGAAAAATATGGTTACTTTCCATAAAAACAAGACTTTTTAAACCTACTAGACTACTTTATAAACCATGAAATGGCACAGGAAATAATTGCACCTTTTTTAAATGTATTTAGGACAGGGTCTACAGGGCCTACAGGGTCTCACTACATACATCGTACTCATAGAGATTCTCCTGTTTACAGCCTCCAAAGTGCTGAAATTACAGGCGTGCACCACCACGCCCAGTCTCAATAGCCATCTCAGTGGGTCCTTGGGGCGGAGACAGTACAGCACGCCTGGGATCCAATCCTGGACCCTGGGCCTATGTAAGCAGGCTCTTTAATCTGCTGAGCTATCTGGCTGGCCTTTAACTGCACTGTTTGAATACACAGAGTCCCTTTGCCTGTTTATGACAAGACATAGAATACTAATTGCAACAAAGGCATTGTACATTTTCAAGACATTTCATTAAAATGGCATGTTCTAAATTTGCTGATTTTGTGATAAATGCCCATCAGATTATGCTATTTGTAAGATATTTTCAAGGACATGAAATTCTTGATCAGTTTTTTTTTAATCTACCATTTTAATGAGTTCTTCTGGAAAAAAGTATTCCACTGGGAAAATTTTGAAAAATGGATGCTTGGAGTTTCTGTCATCATTCTATGATAGGAAAACTGAGAATCAGGTATACTGCCTGTAGCAAATCTCTTATGTGCTCACCTTTTATAGTTGAAAATAAATATTCCAAGTGTGTTTTTAAATCTTCCATATGTGCAGTTTCATTGAGTCTGGACTCATTTGTGAAAATATATGAAGTTCAGAACCTTATGATCACTTAGCACAGAGTAAGCGATTGATTTATTGATCTACTGAAAGAAAGGATAATAGATATTTATAAGTGAATTTCATCTAATACCTTTAAATAACCTACAGGGTAGAATTAAAAAAACAGCATCACCATGTAGTAGACAGAGCTACCATGCACATCTTCTTTGGCTATGCATACCTTTGAATAGCATCTTTTCCATTGTGACCATTGATAAATCCATATTTGAATGTGTTGTTTTGAGGTACGGCCTGCTCAGGGATGAGGAGAGTCATGGGACACAACTAGAAATGTCTGTCTTCCTCCTGGCTCCTCCTCTGGTTCTCTGCTTCCTAGCTGCCATGACAGGAGCAGCTACTCCCCACTGGACCCTCCCACCATCCCTTTCCTGCCTTGGAGCCACCAACTGTGCACTGAAATGGTGAGCCACAGTAAATTTCTTCTCCTTTGGGGTATAAGGTATTTTATCCCAGCAATGAGAAAATGACTAAGACACAACGCAAACATTCATCATTGAATGAGTGGATAAACAAAATGCAAAATACATACATCTAAAGAATACTGTTTAACTAGAAAGAGGAAGGAAAGCCTGAGATACACTATATAACATGAATGAACCTTAAGGATATTATACTCAGTGAAATAAGACACAGAAGGTCAGATAGTACGCAGTCCCCTTAAATGAATATTGAAAATAATCAAGCTCACAGAGAGGAAGAATGTGATTGCCA
The DNA here is from genome assembly GCA_002564285.1 of Tympanoctomys barrerae. Classification (NCBI taxonomy): domain Eukaryota; kingdom Metazoa; phylum Chordata; class Mammalia; order Rodentia; family Octodontidae; genus Tympanoctomys; species Tympanoctomys barrerae. Next base: position 6,894 of record NDGN011442179.1, read on the forward strand.
AGGGATAGAGAAGTATGAGGAGTTATTATTTCATAGTTACAGACTTTCTGTTTGAGAATGTGTAAAATTTGATAATTAGTGGTCTTTATATTTTAGGAAAGGGTCTACAGGGTGTTCAGGGTCTCACTACTAGATCAGACTTGGAGTGATCCACCTGTTTACAGCCTCCCAAGAGCTGAGATTACAGGTGGGTGCCACCACACCCAGTCTCAATTGCCACCTCAGTGCATCGTGAGGGTGGGGCTGGCACTGCAGGCCCAGGGATTGAACCCCCAGCCCCTGCACCTGTTTGCAGGTGCTTTAATCTGCTAAGTAATTTGGCTGGCCCATTAGCTGTCAAACAATGTGGATATACTTAATGTGGATGCACTTAATTCAACTGCACTTTTAAAAATGGCTAAAATAATAACTTGCATTATGTATATTTTATTTTACCATAATTAAAAATCTCAGACTAAGATATATGTATAATCTGAATAATAGACCTAAAGATTTTCTTCTTGCTTATTTCTTTGAAGGAGTCAAATACCAAGCAACCTACAAGAAACTAGCAAGATATCTCCTCAAACATGAAGGTTTTACTTAACATATATTGTCTGCCTTCATCTTCTCCAGTTCTGGCACCACAATATTTTCAACTTTGCAGCAGCTGCTAAATTTGCAAATGCTAATAGAACTTCTGGTAACTGACAGGTATGGCTCTGTAAAGTGGTAAGGGAATCTTTGTGAGCCATGCTAAGCATGCAAAAGCAGCTACATTCCTCTCAGTTTCCCTTGATCCTCATGTATAGAAGAGAGAGAAGGTACACACACATGTTAATGCACTCATGAGGACTGGAGACATAACTCAGTGCCACAGTGCCTGCCTGGCAAGTCCAACGCCCTGAGTAATGTTATAGCTATCAAGTAAAGAAAACAAACATGAGCTACAATCAGACTCAACGAAATCTTTGCATTTGCTAAGCCACCATCCAGAGCCTAATTATGAAGAACAACTACAAGCAAATTTTTTCAGCCTAGCTTTGTTTGCCACCTTTCTTATGTTGATTGAAATCTTTGGCTTAAATGTGATGATCAGGGATACATATCCCCAGGTTAACAACCAGGTATCTCCCAAAGACACATGTGAAAGGCTTGCTCCTGTATGCAGGAATGTCCACTGGCCTACAGAGGTAACCAGGTCACAGCCATCCTAACTCCATCAGTGGGTTCATCTAGCCCTGAGTTCATAGCTGAATGGGCTGTTCAGAGATAGATCACAATACGAGGAAGGAGGTCCCAGGGAGCACAACCTGCAAGGACATATTTTGTTCCTTCATCATTTTCTCTGATTCTTGGTTTCATAAACAAGCAGCTCTCTTCCCCACACCCCCACCATGGTGTTCCTGTCTTATCATGGTCTAAAAGCAACAGAACAAGCTGACCATGGAATGAAACTTCTAAAACGAGGCGCCAAAATAAATCTGTCCTCTTTGAAGTTGTTTTTCTTAGGAATTTGATGAAAAGGTATCTAACATAATGGAAAATTTTTCTAAAAGATAATGAAATATAAAAACTAGTCATGTTTTCAATTAAAAATATCATTCCATGCCCCAGGTGAACGTCAAAGTTGGCAGTCTCCTTTTATTAAAGATCACTTGGAAGATAGTTCATATTTAATTTGTGTTATTATAAGTCTACAAAGAAACAGAAATATCAAACAGCTGCTGTTAGAATCTGTGATATTCCAGTGTTTTAATATAGTAAAATGCCACCTCATATTTAAAGCAAAAATGCTAATCTACAGATATAGAAGTTATAGGAATTCCTCATCAAGGAAAAAATATTCTAGCTGGGCATGGTGGTACATGCCTGTAATCCCACCACAAGTGGGAGGCTGAGGCAAAAAGATCATTGCAAGCTCGAGGTCAGGCTGAGCTAAAAAGTGAGGCAGCCTGAACTGTAGAGTGAGACCCTGTCTCCAGAACACACACAAAAAAATTCTAACAGCAAATTCTAATATTAATATTAACAATCTTTTTCTTATGGTCCTAGGGGTTGAACCTAGGACTTCATGGAGGCTAGGCAAGTGCTCTGTCACCAAGATACATCCCCCAGCACTTTTAAAAAATTGATATCAGTAACTCTGCTTGCTATGATACTAAATTTTTAATCACTGGGAGGAAATAAAATGTGTGTAGCTGACAGAACATTTGCTTTGCCAATATTTTAATGTCTCCTTAGAAAGTCACTTCACAGGGACAAGAGCTGTGTTGCTTTGTGGGGATTTCTGTATCCCCACAACTTTGTAACAAGACCTAGCACATAATAGCTCATAAATATCTTTTAAATGGATAACTAAAACCACAAAGTTAGATGTCCATGAGATGTATTTTAAAGGAAAATAGCAAACCATGCAGTTTTTGGTTTGTGAACCTGGGATCCACAGCTCTGGGAGAATTTGCTTAGCATATGGTTGTGCAGTGGCAGAGTTTAAAACTGAAATACTGTCTTCATTTTTTCTTCTTTGAAATGTGTGCTAGAATTACTAAAGCTCACAGGAATACAAGAAAAATTATCATTCTCTACATATTCTTTTTTATTATGTATTTGGTATAGGGTCTCAATACACAGCTTGGATTCATAGTGATCCTCCTGTTTTCAGCCTCCCCAGTGCTGGGATTACAGGTGCACACCACCATGCCCTGTCTTCTCTACATATTCTTATATAAACTTGTCCCTAAAAATTCCCCAAAAGCTGAGATAGAAAATAGTAAAATGAAAGACAAGCAACCAGCTTTCTTCATCTAGTAGGAAGTAGGCAAAGCTCAAGCAGTAGAAGCAGATTTTTGAAGGAGGAAAGAACAGGAGGCATAGAGGAAGAATTGTCTGTGTTATCTGAGGATTTGCCCTGATTTCCACAATTTGCTTTATTGCCTCTGAATCAATGTTTTTTCTGGGGTCATTTTTAATGTCAACTTCCAATACCAAAGAACTTAAATAAATCCTAAATGTTAATGGAAACCTAATTGTTTCTACAGCCAACAGATGTCATAATGTTGAGCCTAAAATATTTGCATTGTTAAATAACAAACTAGTAGCAGTCCTCCATACACAGTAGTGATAATTTATAGGTTCCAGATCGGAAAATTCACACAGTCTCAGAAAATATTTAGGAATTTGGGTACAATCATTAGTTGTGCTGTCAGCTTGACTGGATTAAGGAACACTTAACATTAGCTAAGCACAGTTCTGAGTGGGCGTGTGGAACACCTCCGGCGTGTTTGTCAGCAGAAGCATATCTGAACCTTATAGCTACAGTATTTCTCAATTCAGCCATGAAAGTAAGTACCAGGCTTTTGTTTTGTTTTGCTTTGAGTACAGGGTTCTAATACAGAATACAATGGCTTT
>NDGN011442184.1:0-10522 GCA_002564285.1 Tympanoctomys barrerae
TCCCCACAACTCAAGCCAGCCAAACCTGCCCTGAAGGCATTCGGAGCAAAAAAAAAAAAGAAAGAAAAAAGAAATAAAATGTTAGCAAAAAATAAGATTCATAAAAATAAGATTCATGTTTAACACATTATTTATTAAAATGTCTTCCCCATGTCTCCTCAGGCAGTCTCGGTGGGTTTATGGTGAGTGCGGGGCTGTGTACAGTTGGTGAGTGGAAGGGTTAAAATCCCCAGCACCATCGCATATGGCAGCGAGCATGATCACAGATGTTGATGATACTGCGTAATTAGTATTCTTTTATGTAAATGAAGGCTGTCAGCATGTTACCATAGTGGCTCCTCTCCCTGAAACGGGAATTTATGCCACTCTTTCTCACCAAGACCGGCCAGGATTATTCCACGGCTCTTAGTTAAGAACAGAGAAAAAAAAAATCAATATGATGGGGGGCTTCCCTACGGTAGATTCCTGTTTTCTCCTATCTCATTTCTGGTGGTTTCCTTTACCCTCAGAGATTTTATTTAGGGTGATACAGTTATGCATCAAACACACTAAGAAATCTGTGTTTGAGAATAATTGGAATTAATTCCAATTAAAAAACATTTCCGAGGTGCACATTTTTTGAAAGATGATTATTATTATAATGTCCTGTCATCTCTCCTATGGAGACTTTTAAAAAACTTGATAAATTTAGAAGTCTCTCATTAGAACAAACAGCAAAAGTTAAAAAGATTTTATTATCTTATTTTCTATTTAGTGACATTTATCTAGATTCATTTAAAGTATTCATTACGATCTTAAGCTTCAGTTGATTCACATTTTTTAAATAAAGCTATAGGAATTGAAAAAGCAGCCACCAGTGTTTTTCCAGGTTGCCTTTCCCTGTGTGCAGATGGGTCCAGGGTGTGCAGGACATTTATTATGTGGCTGATACACTTAGCGGTGTAGATCCAGGCCGACATTTCATGTGCCTCTCAGTTACACAGCAGGTTTGTCTGTTTTGAATATTGAGTGCCTGTCACACTGGATTGTGTATGTTTTACGTGGAAATGTGAGAATTATTGTGACCTTTTGAGACTGGAAGGAAAGCTGTTCATGTCAAAAAGATATAGAATGGAATTCCTCTTTCTAGTAGAGGACCCGAAGCTTCATTCTGAAAGGAGCAGGAAGGTGGATTGGACAGACATGCCTGGGCGAAGCCTGCCTCAGGTTGTATTCCTTTTATTCTCTGTATTATATGTTGGGTAAGGATGCTTTTTTCTTTTGTGTCACTTCTGGGAGATTCCATTTCCTGATCAGATACGGTTTGCTCAGGAGAAGCCGGCCTGCCTCACTGAGACCAGTGTGGTGAGGTGCAGAATAGCCCTGTATTTTTCTGAATGGATTCAGTCTGCCATATGGCAGGTGAGTGAGTCACCATGACAGATTTGTAATGGGAAAAGGGCTGTGGAGAAGAGGATGTGTGTGATCAGCAGATTTACAGATCAGAAAATGAAATGAGAAGAGACTTCCCCGAGTGTCCTTTCCAGCTGACAGGTCTTCCGTACAGTGAGAGTGCGGAGTGGCTTTGGGTCTTCCATTATATTTTTCCTAATATGGGAGCAAGGCATCAGTGCTGCAGCTATTGTGCTGCCGGACCCATACCTGTGGAGATGCTCCCTGTCGGAGGGTGTGAAGCTGTGCTGTTTGACAGGGTCAGATCTTGGTGGTAATTAAATTCCTGAAGACATCAAGGCAGAAATGGGGATTGGCCAAGTATCAAGTCTTGGGTTATTAGAGGAAGCTGTTTAAATACGATTCAGCAAGTACATATCTTTCAAAAGAAAGAAAAGCAGGGTAAACTAAAGCTAGTTTGTCCCAATGTGCGCAAGCCTGTGCTGTCCTAATACTGCAGCCACTAATTTTAGACACATAGGATTCAGTTGTAATTAATTTAACATGTAGTGCCGTGGTCTCACCAGCCACATTTCCAGCAGTTGTCAGTCACATGTGACTAGTTAGTGCATGTCGCATAGCAGAGGGAATATTTTGTGATTGTTCAGAGTCCTGTTGGACCACATGAGTCTGAATGGAGGAGTTTGATTTCTGTGAGGGCTTTATCCCTATATAATTTATTGGATCAATATGTTCTAGGGCTTTAATGTGCAAAAGACTCATCTGTAGAGCTTATTTAAAATGGAGATTTTAGACCTATCTCCAGATTTCTTTCATCAGATCTGAAGTTGCCTAGGAAATGTGGATGTTGGTAGGTAGTTCAGGGACCACATCTTGAGAAGAGGTGAAAAATTTGGGAGTTGCTTATTTCTTGATATTTCCCCTCTTCATTCTTTAATCATTAACTCCCTTGTGCCCCCAGTAATTGGTTGAGAGAACCCTGTGTACCCAGCTTGCATCCTCAATAGATATTAATGGGCAAGAAAGAAAATGCATTTACTTACCCTTTACTATTGTTTTTTTCTTTAGTATTGGAGATTAAATTCAGGGCCTACATACTGAGCTATATATCCCCAGCTTTTTTTCTTTTTTAATTTTGAGACATAGCTTCACTAAGCCAGTAAATTGCCCAGACTGGGCTTGACTTTGCTTTCTTTTGGCTTCATCCTCCCAGAATCTTTTCATCCTTTGGTGATGGAACAAATCTAGGACTATACCTGCAGCTCCTGGGAAGGGAATTCTGATAATATTTTAGCCCTGTAAGATCTTGTCTAAAATATGTGTGTGTATATATATATATATATATATATTATTTTTTTCTTTCTTNAAAATATGTGTGTGTGTGTGTGTATATATATATATATATATATATATTATTTTTTTCTTTCTTTCTTTCTGGCAGAACTGGAGATTGAACTCAGGTCGGTCTTTGTTTGTTTGTTTGTTTCTTTCTTTCTTTCTTTCAAGACAGGGTCTCATTATGCAGCTCAGGCTGGCTTTGAGCTCACATTGTAGCCCAGGCTGGTCTTGAACTTGCAACAATCCTCTTGCCTCAGCCTCCAGAATGATAGGATTATAGGCATGTGCCACCACACCCAGCAGTCTTTTGTGTATATATGTGGTACCAAGGATCAAACTCAGGACCTTGCACTTGCCAGGTGGGTGCTTATGCTGCTGAGCTATCTCTACAGCTCCAGTCAGATTTATTGGTACATTTTAGATACACACAATGATCACATTCATCATAGAGAATTTATTGTGTACCTGTACACAATGTATCTTGAGTCTCCTATTCCCCGACCTTCCCTTCAGCCCCTCAAAAGCCTTGTTTCTATTTTTTTCTTTCTTTTCTCATTTTTTTTCTTTTCCCTTCTTTCCTTTCCAGATCTTGTCATTATAAAGAAGTAAAAAAGATATAACACATGGCCTCTTCTGGAGGCTAGTTGTCAAGTTAGAAAATGGACAGACTCATCCAGAAAAATGAGTTAAAGGACACTTACCAACAACCCAGGATAATAATAATAATCTGAAAAAATAAACAATAATTAGGAATATAGTACAGCAGAATCTAAATCCTGACAGTAGTCAAAGTATGGCCTAGCTCAGTTGAGGAATTTCTACTTTGCTTTCCTTGTGCAAGCTGGTGATTTCTTGCATAGTAACCTCTGCCATCTAGGCTGGGCAGTTAAAAAAGGGAAGGATCACCAAGTTAGTCTTCGAGTGTATTTATTTATTCCTAGATTTTGATAAACAACTCAGTCAGAATGGCACGTGGAACCCAAAGAGCCTGCTTGGATCGCACTGGAGTTAGGCTGGCCCTGTTATTTGGGATGTTGCTTACAGAAATACAAAGCAGAGAAGAAAAGGAAGGACAGCAGTTTATAAGAGGAGCTGTCTCCTGGTAATTTTAAATCAGGGAGGGGCCAGGAAGATAGCTCAATAGAATAAGCTCTTGCCCGGCAAGCACAGGGTCCTGAGTTCAATCCCCGGTACCGCAAATCAGTCAGTCAGGGAGTGGGGTGTACAGGGCTCCACAGAGCCAGTATTTTCTGGCAAGATAGTCATCAGCGTCTTTCCTTGGAGAAGTCACCTCTTTGGCTTTTCCTGTGAGCAATACTGAAGAAGCAGTTGGAGTAGGAAAGGAGCGCTGGGTTGTTAGCAAAGAGTAAGTTCAGATCCATCAGCTGGCAGCTCTGTTGCTGAATGTCTTTGTCTCAGAGGTTGAGTTAAATGCTGTTGTTCCAGCAGCCAAGCACCTCTCCTCCCAAGTCAGATCCATCTAATTCTTTATTACATAGCTTTCAGACCAGCAGGCCGAAGCCTCCCCACCCTTTCTACAAGGCATCAGCCGAAACCCCTTTGGGTGTCACTAAGACCATGCCTAGTATAGGACTGTCACTTTCGTTTTTCCTTTCCCCTTCCCTTTCCTTTCCTGTTTCTGGGCCAGGGTCTCACCCTGTAGCCGGCTAGCCTGGATCTGGATCCTTCTGCCTCAGCCTCATAGAGTGTGCTTTCTTTCTCTTCTCTTTACCCAATCCGGTATCTCTGCCTTGAAATCAATCTGATACTTCTCTTTTGTCCGAGACTCTTCACCTGTCCCATGGCAATTAATGTGATAAAGTTTTAACTTGAAAACGAACCAGTTTTGAGATGAAAATGATGAGTCTTGATTTGAAACGCCAGTTGCAAGTCTTCCTTTGCAAAACTGCTCAAAGTTGTTTTGTTTTGCTTTTTCCTCTCTCCCCTTGGGCCCGCGTGGTGCAGCTTAAGGGAGTGGCGACTGCGCTGAGACATGGATAGATGCAAACATGTAGGGCGGTTGCGGCTGGCCCAGGACCACTCTATCCTGAACCCCCAGAAGTGGTGCTGCCGAGAGTGCGCCACCACCGAGTCGGTGTGGGCCTGCCTCAAGTGCTCGCACGTGGCCTGCGGCCGCTACATTGAAGACCACGCCCAGGAGCACTTTGTGGAGACCGGACACCCACTGGCCATGGAAGTCCGGGATCTCTACGTGTTCTGCTACCTGTGCCAGGACTACGTGCTCAATGACAACCCCGAGGGGGATCTGAAGCTGTTGCGGAGCTCGCTGCTGGCAGTGCGAGGCCAGCAGCAGGATCAGCCCGTACGACGTGGGCGCACACTACGCTCCACGGCTACAGCCCTGGCCCCTGGCTCGGGCGAGGACACCGCCCTGTCCCGTGCGCCCCGGGGACAGCCGCAGATGCTCGCGGCCCTGTGGCATCGACGCCAGCGCTTGCTGGCCAGGACGTTGCGGCTGTGGTTCGAGCGCAGTTCACGGGGCCGCGCAAAGCTGGAGCAGCGACGGCGCGAGGAGGCGCGGGCACGGCGGCGGGAGGAGAAGCGGCGGCTGCTGGAGGAGCTGGCGAGCGCGCCGCCGCGCAAAAGTGCGCGTCTGCTGCTGCACGCGCCCCGCCCCGCCGTACCCGCACCCTCCGCACTCAAGTTGCGTCGCCAGCCTGCTGTGGCCCCAGGCGTCACAGGCCTGCGTAACCTGGGCAACACCTGCTACATGAATTCCATCTTGCAGGTGCTCAGCCACCTCCGCAAGTTCCGCGAGTGCTTCTTGAACCTCGACCCATGCACCACTGAGCACTTGTTCGCCCAGGCTGCCCACCGCAAGGCCCGGCTCTCAGCCCCGGAGCCACCAGTCAGGAGCGACCGAGCTGAGGCTTGTGGGCGCCACGGCCTCTGCTGGAACGGCGGGGCCTCACTCAGGAGGAGCCTGGAGCTCATCCAGAACAAGGAGCCCAGCTCCAAGCACATCTCGCTTTGCCATGAGCTGCACACACTCTTTCGAGTCATGTGGTCCGGTCGGTGGGCCCTGGTGTCGCCTTTCGCCATGCTGCACTCCGTGTGGAGCCTCATTCCTGCCTTCCGTGGCTATGACCAGCAGGATGCACAGGAGTTTCTGTGCGAGCTGCTACATAAGGTGCAGCAGGAGCTGGAGGCCGAGGGCTCTACGCGCCGGATCCTCATCCCCTTCTCCCAGAGGAAGCTCACCAAGCAGGTCTTAAAGGTGGTGAACACCATCTTCCATGGGCAGCTGCTCAGCCAGGTAGGTGTGTGCCGCCCAGGGGCAACTGGATTAGCCAGAACTGATGGTGGCCGTCTGCCTGTTGTTCACAGTGCTGGCCTTATTGTAGAGCTTGCCCACTCTTCTGGCCAGATTACTGTCAGTGAAGACCCGGGTAACCCAGTATGCTTTGTTATCATTAATTACGCATGGCTGCCATTCCATTCTTTGATCCCTTGTGGGAAACTAAATACGATCTGCCCATAACCCTGGTTCCATAGTAGTGTGAAAGAGCATTCTTCCTTCTTTATCTGCAAGGAGCAGCGGCTGAGAGCATGCTGAAGGCCTAGGCAGGACGCTTTCCTGTCCCTCTGGCCTTTTATTTCCCAGGTCTTTAGCCGGGTAGAGGCCTAAGCAGAGGTGCACAGTAAGGCCCTCTGAGAACATGCAGGAAGAATTTCCATAAATGGGATTTAGGAGATTCAGGCAAAACTGCACTGAGTCACTGAAGTTTTGTGTCTCTTCAGAATTTTGAGACTGTTGAGTAAGAAGGGAAAAGAGTTCACTGAGGCTTTTTGAAAGCATGTAAAATGCATCTGGGAGGGTAAAGTGGGAGAGAACACCTGACCATTACTCTGAAACTGTGGACAGACGATCCAGGAAGGGGTGTAGCAAGGAACAGGACAAAAAGATGCATGTTGGCAGCATGGAAGAACCAAAGTCAAAAGGGAAATACGAGGGTGTGAGATGCAGGCGCAGCTGCAAATTCTGTGTCTAGACCAACAGCTTGGCTGCCTCCACACTAATCTGCAGCCTGTACGCCGGTGTGGGAGAGCTGCTGCCGAGTGGAGCCAGACAGTGCGAGGAGCAGGTGCTAGTGCTAGTGTTAGACGGCGGCCTGGAGTTGAGCTGTGTAACATGGGCGTAACACACTGTTTAGTAACCACATAGTAGTTAGAATCATATACCAGATGTCATCTGTTCTAGTTCTTGTCCTTAAGTTGTTTGTTTTTTATTTTATTTAATTTGTTATGTATTTAGTACAAGGTCTACAGAGTCTTATTACACAGATCAGACTCAGCGATCCTTCCTGTTTTTCAGCCTCCAAAGCACTGGGATTACAGGCGATTACCACCATGCCCAGTCTCAGTTGCCATCTCAGCATGCTCCAGGGGTGGGGTCAGCACAGCATGCCAGGGATGGAACCCTGGTCCCTGCATCTGTCTAAGCAGGTGCTTTAGGCCAGCCCAAGTTCTGTTTATTTTTTAATATTTTACTTTTTTTTTTTGGTGGAACTGGGGATTGAACTCAGGCCCTTGCACTTGGCAGGGAAGCGCTTATTCTACTGAGCCATCTCCCCGGGCCCAATATTTTACTTCTTGCAAATTTGTAGTCTGGTCTTGGTAGTTATGTTGCTGTACAAAACAAGAAAAAATGTATATGGGAACCATAAAAAATATATAATCTATAATCTTTTCCTTCTAGGTCACATGTATATCATGCAATTACAAATCCAATACTATTGAGCCTTTTTGGGATCTGTCCCTGGAATTCCCTGAGCGCTATCACTGCATAGAGAAGGGATTTGTCCCTTTAAATCAGACAGAGTGCCTGCTTACAGAGATGCTGGCCAAGTTCACTGAGACAGAGGCCCTGGAAGGGAGAATCTACGCTTGCGACCAGTGTAACAGTGAGTGCTCCGTGGAGGATTTGGGAGGGTACAATGGGAATAGCAGCTTAAGGTACTGCTTTTGCCCCTTTTATCAAAAGGAACACTGATAATAGTGACTGGTCTTAATCCATCATTTGAACATCCTTTTCTTATGTTTTCTAAGAATAAGCAATAACGTTTTCTAAGAATAAGCAATATGGATAGTTTTGTATTAAAAGTAAAAGCCTAGGAAGTGTTTCTCCTTTTGCTCCTCACAGCTGGCATTAGTTGTCTTCTTGATATATTTGGAAGTGGGTTCTGAAAGAGGGGTTCTGGGGATGTTAGCACTTGGCTTCAGAGTGCTATAGGGATCCTGATTAAATTCCTGAATGTCATGGTAGAGTGTAGCAGTTCTTACATAGTCTAAATCCAGGTGACATAGCCTCTTTGAGAGCTGTGATGTCAAAATAGCATTATTTTTGTACCAAATTGGTAGGTTTAAATCTGTCAGCAGTGATGCTAAGGATCAGTACAGTGATGCTAAAGACCAAGACAGCAGGTCTCAAGGTGCCCAGTGGCAGCTTCCTCTTCTCAGCATTTGTTTCTTCATGTGTTTGAAAAGCTCACATTTCAGAAAGGTCACAAGACAATGTTTCTTGCTAAATTGGGGCTTTTCCATGGGGTGATAAGGGCATCTTATGTCTTGCCACACTGACAGGTGACACTTCTTCCAACTCAGCAGGTGTACAGGAAATGTGAAGCAAATACGGGGAAGCTCAGAAAGCTTTTCTTGTTTGTTTGTTTTTGTTTTTTTAAGTGTATTTGGTACAGGGTCTCACTATGCAGCTCAAGCTCATAGTGATCCTCCTGTTTTTAGTCTCCCCAGCACTGGGATTACAAGTGTCTTGGTGTCCAGCTCAGCGCACCCAGGGGCAGGGCTGGTGCGGCATGTGGTGCTGGGGACGGAACCCCCGGCCCTGCACTTGCCTCAGCAGACACTTAATCCCTGAGCTATTTCACCAGCCCTATCATAAAGGTTTAACAACTGAAAGTACATACTTAATGGATTGTGTAAAGACCCAGCAATTTTTATTTACAGCTATGGGGCCGGCCAGGTAGCTCAGCTGATTAGCTCAGCCTGTAGATGCAGGGATCGGGGTTCACTCCTCTGTGTGCCATGCCAGCCCTGTGCCTGGGGCGTGCTGAGACCTCAGTTGAGACTGGGCGTGGTGGTGTGTGCCTGAAATCCTAGCACTTGGGAGTCTGAGAACAGGAGGATCACTACAAGTCTGATCTGTGTAATGAGACCCTGTAGACACTAAATACATTAAAAAAAAAATTACAGCCATGTAATAATTGAGTCTCTAATGTGGTTGTTATACTGAGGATTGAACCCAGGGACTCATATATCCTAGACCAGTGCTCTACCGCTGAGCTGCATTCCAGCTGGGACATGGCCTTTTGAAATGGTAAATTGTGGAAAACCTATTCTGCTCTTGGAAAAATCAGGGCAAAAATTAAAAAAAAAAAAATCATACTTGATAGCTTTTTGCCTTTTTCAAATTTGAAATATTATGCTTGGCTAATTATAAACTCACCTGTCCTATTCCATTTTGCCATGAAGAGGCAGGTAAGTTAAATTGCTTCATTAGAGTAGTATTTATAGAGAAGTTGTATTTATTCATTTATTTTTGTTATTTTTTTAAATGGTGGCCCATAAAGCCTTTTCCTTGTAAGGAACGGAAGTGTTAACAGCTTCAATGCTACCATTCCGGATATGGTGGAGGAGACAAGCAGTACTTTCAGTTATTTTTGCCAGGAAGAATAGTGATTGTGGCTGCCAGATGTGCCGGTCGAGCAGGCTTTCTTTAGGCAGGTGCACGTGGAGGCAGGGAGGGAGAGCTGAGGGGAGAGGCTGCGACGCACTGCTCTGTCGCTTGCAGGCCTTCCAAGTTGCGCATCTTCTACTCGTGTGGCTATCTTCATCAAGTGGAGACAACTGATCGATCTCAGTTGAATCAGTAATTTCTTTTTCTTCATGAATTTCATTTTAGAGAAACAAAGCCAGATTCGACTTTGTCTTTCTCTCAGCTCACATACTCCCTCTGCTGAGAGTGGCAGTCACTGCCAGCTTCCAAGCAGAGCTGCAATAATTTTCAAAGATCTGGGCACAGGAATGAAACGGGGCCAGCCTCTGTTTTGAATGCCCCTGTGTTCCTGCTCTGCATATTCCCGACGGCAGGTCCTGGTGAAAACCACTGTTGGCACGCTCGGCCTGCCGCCGCCCACCGCAGGCAGTTACACCCCACAGTTCATTGTCATTATGTCAGTGGGAAGGCTGGGAGCCACCACTCAGCTGTGCTTTGCCACCTTCCCTGAGTGCTGCAGACCAGCTTTGGAATCAGATGGAAGGCTTCCCCTCCACCGAGAGCAGGACAGCAACAGGTCGAGACAGTTAGCAGGCCCCTCATTTTTTACTTGCACCCCTACGTCTCTGTAATCTCAGTAAACACTTTACTCTAGGCTTCTGGTGGAAATTAACAGGATGTTATTTCAATTGCTGATGTGCTAAAAATTTAGACATGCGGGGCCAGGGATATAGCTCAGTGGCACAAGTGCCTGCCTGGCAAGTGCACAGTCCCCGCCATTCCTGGAGAGAGAGAGAGAGGGAGAGAGAGAGAGAGAATGAATGTGTTTCTTCCACAATTTAGTAGCTTTATAAGCAAACTCAGAGCCAGAGCACTGGTTCTGGATTGGGCTGGGTGACCTTAGCTGGCCTCCCAGCCTTGTCCTGATGGCTGGTACTGTGCCTCTATCTAAGAGCTATTTCAAAACTAGGTATGGAGGGCCAGGGAGGTGGCTCAGTGGAATAAGCGCTTCCCTGGCAAGTGCAAGGGCCTGAGTTC
>NDGN011442189.1:0-12793 GCA_002564285.1 Tympanoctomys barrerae
AGGGACTCAGTGAAAAGCGATGATCTTGGAAGCAAGAAATGTGGAACTGTAGATTATTATTAAATTATAATACAATTAGTGTCTGAGTATTTAGAGTTCATTCTGTTGGAATACTACTACTACTACTACTACTACTACTACTACTAATAATAATAATAAAACTTAGAAAGTGGTGCAGATACACTTTGTTAAGAAAACAATGCTGGTTGGTTTCACAAGGTTTTCTGAGTTTGTCTCTACCTGCTTATAGAGGCAGGGTAGGTCTGTAATATAAAAGAATATTGCTTTGTAACATAAAATAATGATTTATTATTTTTCCAAATCTGGGTGCTGCTGACCAGGCTAAGAGAAAATTAGTATGATTTCAGCAAACATATATATATATATATTTTTTTTTTACTCCTTTTCTTCTTTTTGGTACCAAGAATAAAATTTAGGACATTATGCTTGTCAGGCAGGAACTTATGGCACTGAGCTATCTCCTCAGCCCAAGTTTTCTGTGCATAGTCTATGATCACATAATGCATAATATCTGGTACAATTAAATACATCATTGTATTTGGTGTTAACATTTTTTAATCTCTTGATATAGGGCCAGGGAGATAGCTTAGTAGAATAAGCTTTTGCCTGGCAAGCATATGGTCCTGATTTCAATCCCTGGTACCACACACACACACACACACACACACACACACACACAAATAAATAAATAAATAAATATCCTCTTGACATAGTGAAATATATTAGGGGAAGATTAAAATAAATTATTAATTTTTTTCAAATATAAATGCACTTATAAGAGAAAATGGGAACACAAATTAAACATGGATAAAGGCAGAAAATGAAGTATAAATTAAGATCATAGACATTGATAAAGTTCTATCAAACTAATGGGAGGCTACTATTTTTAGAAAGAATGACAGTACGAAAGAAAGAATGAAAGAAAACTAACACTGGAGATAATAAATTAATAAGCAAAAAAAGTTAAAATGTGTCATATAATAACAATATACCTTCTAGACTTGGAATTTTTTCAAATAAGCACACTTTAAAGGAGAAAGGTTAAACACATTTTCTCTCTGAAATACTTTAGAGTTTAATAGGCTAGGCCTCTGTATCTCTATTCCATGAATACGTTTTCAATTAAACACCTGGCCGGTCATCAGCTTCCAGGGATCAGGAGAAAGAATCAGTGTCCCCTCAAGTGTCCCCGGCTCTCCGGGTGGGGAGCCCCAACCACACCCCAGGCCTCCCTTGAGGATCCCCGAGGTGAGGAAAGAATTGAGAGCACTACTGTAGTCTCGAAAGTGGAAGGAAAAAAACAAAGAAGCAAAGAGAAAAATGATAGCAATGAAATAATAGAAAGAACAGCAGCAGACAAATGTTGCTGCCATTCTTTTGTACCATCTACAAGAGGGACAGTATTCAAGAAAGATCTATGCATGACACTTCAATTTCATGAGTTTCTTTACTACCACCTAATTTTGAAATAGCCAACACTCCCCAGGCACTGATGTTATTCGGTGTCTGTCTTCCACTATGGTTCAGTGCAAAACTTCCCAGCAGCCTTCCTTTCCACCAGCCTTCGGGAGTGTTGTTGGCGGAAGTCCGGCTTGGTATCTGGTGAGGAGTGTTCTGGAAACCTCCAGACACACCTGTGGAGGTCCCTCTTCCAGAGCTCACTTTGCAGGTCGTCCTTTGGCGACAACCCCCACTACGCTGATCTTTCTGCCTCAACACGTTAAGGTTTGTGCTCCTGTTAGGCTGGTTTGCCTGAAAGGAGTTCAGGAAAATGACTTCAGACAGAAATCCTGCGCCAACAGTGGAGATCACCTGTATCCCCTTTGCCTCTAGGATCAAAGGACTGCGCTGCGTGTTCTCCAAAAGGTTTCCAGAGTTCACTCATATTCTCTCCAGTTTTACGTTTGGTTTTCGCAGGAGTGGTTGTTTTATGGTAGGCATTCACCAGCCGCTTTATTTTAAACTCATATTAAAGCACTTCACGTTACTATTTTCTAAATGGATCAAACAGTTGGAGATCTAGCCTCCTTAATTTTGCTATGCATTTCAAGAAAATTGATTGCATTGTTTAATGTCTTTTATTAATTGTAAATAACATAATTATCCTCACTGAATAAAAAGTCAGTGTTCTATCATTCATTTAAAAATGCAGTTATAATTCCATTATACAATTTATATGACAATCACTTTCCCCATTGTAGTCAAAGCTAACGTGCAATAGTAATTCAATTAGTGAAATACCCATATTTGTTTTCACTTTTTCATTTAAATTTCTCAAATGCCTCATTACAGAGGCATTATCTCGGTCAGGGACCTAATCATTTGTCTTCATATTCTACGCTATTTACCTTTCATCTTTAATCACGGCTTCTTTGAACTTTTTCTTCTTTTGTTTTCGCTTCAATTTTGTGTAGCTCATGTTCGGTCAGGCTATTCCTTGAGATTTTCATTTTCAGGGTTTCTTGAGCTTTTGGTGTGTTGCTCCCTTACAATTAATATGGATCACTTTTTACCTCTAATATACTTATGTCTCAAAAGTACATCTTGTTATTGAACATCTTTTTAATTAGCTCAAGTATTTCTTTCTGCTCTTCCTATTCAGGGGCATCTGGCTAAGATCCAGATTTTCATATGTTTCAAATCAATTTTACTTACCATAATTAATATTTTAATATTATCATCACTGATTCACTTAGAATTATGGTATTTTAAGTGGGCATACATTTTGCTTTAGGATATATAATGAATAATGCCTATCTCACACCTTGGTATTAAAACATATTCAGTCTGCTTTGTGGACCCCAACTTAGACATTGAACTAATAAAGTCTTGATATTGACTTAATTGCTATAACTAACACTGGGCTTTCAAGGCAACTTACCTCACTTCCCCAATGATATGTAGAAATATTAACTGGTTGCAAATTACTATTAATTATTATTATCATTATTATTATTTACTTTCATAGCATCTTTCCTCTGCTCCATATGTACTATATTTTTCTTTTGGGTTTATATTCCCCTTCCATCTCTTTCCCTCTACATTCATTGAATCTTTATTTTCTTTCATTTAATTTAAAATGACAACTACTATGCCAAGAAATAGTCCTCTTTTAAGTAATGTGGAAATTAATATATAAGCATATTTTTGTTTTATGTGATTCTTTATATCCATTAATATGAGTTATCAGCAAATTACACCTAACATACATAATGACTATTTTGTGAATGTATTAAATTCTATCCAGGGTAAATAATCTGCTTGCAGTAACTGGTAAGCTTATTTCAAATTTTCAAATCATTCTTATAGGTTGAACAACAAAATTACAGTCATTGTAACAATACACAGTAAATTAGGAATAGTTTCAGAGGATCGGTGAGATAGCTCAGTGGACTAAATGCCCGCTTAGACAAGGGACCGGGGTTTGATCCCTGATACTGTTGCTGCAAGCCATGGTGGCCCTGCCCCGGCACACTCTGTGCTCAGTGCTGGGGAGGCTGAAAACTGGAGGATCACTGTGAGTCCAAGCTGCCTAATAAGACCCTACATCTGAGCAATTTAATAGTCTATTTTGTCAAGGGAATCTATAATGTAAACCCTAATGGTTACTTATGAATCAAAGTAAACCATGTTACAAATATAAGAAAATGAAAACTACTTATTCCCCCTCAATACATCCCCATATTTGTGTGTCATTTGTTTATTAACTTAATAAATGTAGATTAAGTAACTGTTACTGAAAAACTTTGTCATCCAATATTACTATGACAGTGAGCATATTAGGAGCATTCTCTGGCTGTCCTTAATGAACATTCAATTTGTTATATAAAACTCCTAAAAATATCTTTATTGATCCAAAGGATCAACTTCATCTTATTAACTTTGTAATAATTAATGATTTATTTAACTATTTGTTAACCTAAAAATCAAATTTCGAAGAACCCTCTCGATTTTGCTGTTTGATGAAGAAACCTACTTATGTCAATGCTCTATCTGTCACTGTTTCAAATGAGGATACAAGTAAGAAGCTTTAGCTGTATACTTCATTTTTAAGATTGGTTGTTCTCCTTGCTGTGAATGGTATTTATGAATACGTAGTAACCCTCTTATAACTCTTCTGTGAGAAGTTGGAGTGGGTTTTATCATGAAGTAAGTGGCCTTGGATTTTCTCTAAGCATTTTTATCTTATTAGTTGTTCTGAGAGGCCCCTGATAAGAGGTTTTAATGCAAATGTAATCATTTCATAAGAAATTTAAGGACAAATAAATTTTTCTTTAAAATATTTATTATAACATTGTGCTTCTGGAGTCTATTTAATATTATGAAAGAAAATGAATGCAAGATTTTATTAAAAACTTTAATAAATTAAAATTTCCTGACTAAAAGTTTTAGAATAAAGTTATTCATGAAAAAGTAAAACAAATATGTTGCTACCATATAGTAATACATTGTGATTTATAATAAGGTGCCTTGGATTCCTAGTCCTCTTGCTGGTAATTCTTAGAAAAATCACATTCAGGGTGCTGGTGAGATAGCTCAGCAGACAAAAGCACATGCTTAGGCAAGCTTAAGCAAGCACAGAAACTACATTTAGATCCCGGCACCACATGACGTGCCAACCCTGCCCCCGGGGGCGGGCTGACCTCCCCCCCCATGAAAAAAATCACATGAAGGAAGACAAAATATTAGTCTAACTTTTAAACATACTGAGGATAGATGCTGAAATTATTTTCTCTCTTTAAAATTGGTTCTAATACCTTCAACTTTGGAAATTTTCTCCCTTCATGCAGGCTTTGCATCTTGTACACACACGTAAGTATTCACCCAATGCCATTTTCTCAAGAACCCCTTCCACAATCCAAGGAACTTGTTCTGTGTCCATTTTTAGCAGGCAGCAGGGCCCATCCCTCCAGGTTGAAGATTGAAGAGAAAGATGGTGGTCTGTGATAAGACTCTTCTCTAGCATAGCAGTAAGGGACCTGTACTGCATCACATTGCTGTGAGGACTTGTTCTCTAATCACCTCAAAAGAGGAGCTATCGTACTCTAATTCTTTCGATGAGTAGATTCATATTAGTAATACAGAATAAAGATATTGGCTCTGATGTATTGGTACATGCATACAACCCATTCTTATTATTTTAATCCCCCTTAACTACTCATGCCTTATTCCACCCTGCTTCCTGATCCTCTTCCCTTTCCTTAAAGTCTAACTCCTAGTTTCATGTCATACCTCCTTTTATTTTGTTATTTTATTTTTAAATTGTTTGTATCAGAAAAAAAACATGCATTATTTCACTTCTGAGACTGTCTTAATTTCCTTAACATGATATTCTCCAGTTTCATCCTCTTTCCTATGAACTGACAGGATTTCATTTTTTTTGTGGCTAAATAATTCTGCATTGTGTTTACAGGTTACATTTTCTTTCTGAATTTATCTGTTGCTGGGCATTTGGGCTATTCCTATAGATTAACTATTATTACACCACTATACACATGGGTAGGAATGTGTTATTTTAGTAAGTTGAATTCGGTGGGGAGAACACCCACATCACACAGTATATCTTTAGTTTTCTGAGAAATCTCTATATAGACTCCATAGTCATTGTCTTTACATTCCTACCAGCGAAGTGGAAGCCTTTCTCCAACCCCCTCCCCCACTCACTCATATTCCTTATTGTGAATTTTGACGATAGCCATTCTGACTGGGTGAGAGGGCATCTCAGTGTAGCTTTCAGTTCCCCTAATGGCTAAACATGCTGGTTTTGTTTTTGAAATATTTATTGGCTATTTGTATGTCTACTTTTGAGAAATGTCTTTTCAATTCATCTGCTCATTTGTTGCTTAGGCTATTTTTGGTATTCTAAGTTTTCAAAATACAAATTCTAGATGTTAATGCTCTAACAAAGAGTAGCTAGCAAACACTTCCTCCCATTCCGTGACTGTCTCCTCCTGCTTTTAATGGTATCTTTTTCTATGGCAGTTTCAAGTTTGATATATTCCTATTTTTTGATTCTTGCTATCATTTCCTGTGCTATTAGGAATCCTATTCAGAAGTCTTTGCCTGTGCTTATGATTTCAGGTGTTCTCTTCTATATTTTATTCTAGCATTTTCAAGGTTTATATTTGAATCATTTGGTACAGAATGAGAAAGTAAAATAGCTTCAGTTTTCTGCCTGTTAGCATCCAGTTTTCCTAGCACCATTTGTAAAGAGGTTGTCATTATTCTCACTCATATTTTGGGGTCCTTTGTCCAAAATAAGCTTACTAGTGATGAATGAATTTTTATTAGTTAATTTATTGGTAAATTTTAGGTATACATAATGATTATCTGTAGTGTATACCTGTACTAAACATGATAGAACTTTATTCTCTTTTCAAGCTTTCTTCTTCTTGTTTTGAAAAGCTGTGTTTCCATTTTTTTTCCTTCTTTTCTCATTATCTTGGTTGTTTCTGCTCTGTTCCACTGATCTGTAGCCTGTTTTTGTGCCAATCCTATTTTGTTATTGTTGTTTTTTATTGTAGCTTTGTAGTATAATTTCAGGTGGGACATTGTGATTCCTCCTCTATTGCTTTATTTGTTTACATATTTAGAACAGGGTCTATAAGGTCTCACTACTCAGATTGGACTTGTAGTGATTCTCCTGTTTTCAGCCTCCCAGGGTCTGGGATAACAAGTGCCACCATGCCCAGTCTCAATTGCCATCTCAGCTCACCCTTGGGGGTGGGGCCAGCACAGCACACTGGGGATCAAACCCCAGTCCCTGAATCTGCCTAAGCAGGTGCTTTAATCTGCTGAGCTATCTAGCAGGCCTTCTCCACTATTGCTTTTTGCAGATGACTACTTTGGCTGTTTTGGCCTTTTGGGTTTCCATGCAGATTTTAGCCCTTTAACTTATAGTTCTATGAAGAATATTGTTGGTATTTTTTGTGGGGTTGCCAATGAGTCTTTGGATAACTTTCATTGATATGGCCATGCTAGTAATGCTCTGCCAATCTGCGAATAAGAGAGGTAGCTCCAGTTCTAATTTATGTTTTTCTTCAGTTTTCTGTATTTTCATTATACACATCTTTCAGCATTTTGCTTTGCTGTATGCCTAGGTAATTTTAAAGTTATTGTGAATGCAAATGTTCCTATGGTTTCTTTCTTGGTGTATTTTCCATTATTTTGTAGAAGAGCAGAATTCAATTCTGTGGTTTTTCTGGTAGAATTTCTAGGACATTCTGATTAATGCATCAGATCATCTGCTATAAGAATAATTTGACTTCCTATGTTTCTATTTGTTCTTTTTTTCTTCATTTGCCTCCTTGACCTGGTTACATTTCATGCACTTGCTGTACAGGTGTGGTAAGAGTGCACAGCATTGTTAGGTTTCTTATTGTATAGGAAATTTCTTATTTCTGACAATTTGTATGATGTTTCCTATGGGTTTGTTTTATATAGTTATTAACAACTTTATTTATTAACACTTGCTTTCTGGTATGATACATGATCTGTTTGGGAGAAAGTTTCATGAGTTGGTAAAAAGAATGTGTGTATTGTTCTCATTGGTGGAACATTCTGCAGAGCCTATTAAGTGCATTATCTAGAAACCATTTTAATTTTGATGTCCCTTTATTTTTTGTTGGGTTGACCTGTCTGTGAGACTGAATATCCCCTCATTTGGAAGTCTACCCCCACCATGATCCAGTGGTTCCCTCTTATAATTAAACATCTGACTCAGTGATCTCTAGAAGCCTCAGCAAGTTCTTTTTAGGGCTTGTGTTATGTATCTGGTCATTTGCTTTTGTTTAACAACTTCAAGTGGGTAAATATTATAGGTTTATAGATGCTAGTTGCCCAGAGTAAATTAGAATGCTTGCATATTAACTGCGATTAAAACACAGCATGGATTTGGGTCTGCCCCCCACACACGTGGTACTCTAACGTTTGGCAGGAGTTGATAAGTGCTAATAATCAAAATCCCCCGGGTGGGCGCAAAGCTGGAGAAAACACATGTGGGTGAAGAAGCGCCATTTGAAGCCTGTGTTAGTCTAGAAGCCTCCTCTGTTTTCTCTCTACACCGCATGACTTGCCATTTTTTAAGCAGTGGGAGTTAGAGGAAGGGCCAAATAAAAGTAATTGTCTGCTCCTTCATTAATGTCCCCTCTCCACAGAGAAAGGAGTACATTTAGAGCCTTGGGAGGACTTGTCAAAGCCTCATCAGTCTCATCTGAGACCTGCAGTGACCCATAAGACAATTACCCCACTAGTTTGCATCAAAGTATGGAGAAATTGACAAGAGGTGGCTTTTTCAAATTGCATATGTTTATTATAGGATGATTCAAATATAAAAGATTATCTCATAAAATAAATATTATGCAGTATAAAATTATCTCCATTCGGAAGTTTTGAAAGCTTTGGAACCTCAAGATTTTATACTAACTGAATTCTAAATTTATGGATTTTTGCTGTGATTACCACATACTTTCTGTTTCCTACATATGTCGCTAGTTGTGTTTATATATGCAAAGTAGGCAGCCCTACAGTATTGATTCTAAATATGATTAATAACTTCTGTCTCTGATACTCCATTCATCTGGCTAGACTTTACTTTTGATGGAAATTGGATAAAACTCATTGGAAGATCCTAATTAAAAAAGAAATCCCTAGATTTAGGGGGCTATTATTTGTATTGATAAACTTTTATGCCCAGATGATAGCTCAGGGTTGTACTAAACAGACACTTGCTATAAGATTTCAAGTACATAAATACATTTTTTTTACAATGAGACATGCTTTTAATTTGTCTTAGCATCATATATATGCATAATATATATGATATATGATATATATATATTTTTTTTTTGAACTGGGGATAGAACTCAGGTCCTTGTACTTGCCAGGGAAGCACTTATTCTACTGAGCCATCTCCCCAGCTCTCTCCTATTACCTTTTACAACCTAGTTAGCTACAGACTTATTTTTACTGATATCAAAATCCTTGAGGGTTGAGGTAATGTTTTAGTTAATTTTGTATTCCTTACAGAACTCGTTGACCCAAAGCTTACATCATTGGTTACTTGTCCCATTCATATCTGGACACGTAACATGTAAAGTAAGCACATTTTTAAAAAAAGTTATCATGTGATACAGCAAAATTCTCAAATGAAAAGTCTCCTTCTCTGTATTAGTTAAAGCTGGTATGTCTGTGCACTGGTGAAGCCCAAATTAGATTTCTGGGATTCTTTTATAAAAAACATCAAATTGTTGTATTTAGAGATTGTATTTTAGGGGTTTTATTTTTATTTTTACATATTTTATGCTACTTGTTTTATTTTCAAAATTTACTTCTAAAATTTGAAATTGTCATCTAAGAAAAAATATTTTAAAAATCAAGAATAGAATACTTGTTCTAACAGACAGTGCAGTAATTGAAATGAATAGGTGAGCTGCTGAGGAGGACATTGAAAAGTATCTAGCCACACCCAGTTGCCATACAGTGGACATCAGACACAACGAGCACAGCCTCTGGGCATGATTATTTCTGGTGCCCAAAGATGATTTTCCATGTTGAAAGTGGAATTCAAGTGAGTTGAATATTTAAGAAATCAAACAAAACAGAGAAATAAGACAAAGATGAAAAACAAAGCTTGCAACCCTTAACTCACTTCTGGGTCCCAGAGAAGAATTACAGACATGATGAAACACAGGCAGCCAGAGGTTTGCCTCAGAGTGGACATGACTGAAGAGACTGCAGGCAACTAGAGAGCAGAGCTGGCAATGACATATTCGTCTCCACCTTTATTTCTAACTCTTCTTTTATATGTATACAGAGCTTTGTATACATATTCCTGTTGAAGAAGCTGTAACATTTTACTGTTCAAGGGAGGACTTAAATGTCTCACCACCCAAAACAGTAATATGTTTCATTTGGAAAATATTTCTGTCAGACAGAATGTCAGCTTGGCAAATATTAAATGGTGTAATATTTGAATAAAGGCAGAATTTATTCTTCTTTGTTCTTGCATTTCTAGCTGTGGATCCTTCTGCACCTCCCCAGTGTCAAGCCTGTTTTGTGTGGGTGATTCCTGAAGGCACATGCTTTAAGAATAACAGATGGTTGTGATAGTGTCGAGTGAAATAGTTTATTTTTACTGACGAAATACACTAGCTAACGGCAAACACTAAGAAGTCCTAGGAAGATAAATGTATTTTTGAGTTAACAGAAAGAATAGAGAGTCAAAGGAAGAGCTTGTAGAGGAACATAAAGGTTTCTTACACAGAATTTGATCAAGTTTCTGATTTGTAGATAAGTGAGTTTTATTGTTTCTTAATCCCATGCAATCTTTGATGAAATTTTCTGTATGAATGCTTTGTAGCAATGAATTTTGGCTTAAATGTGGATACTAAGAGGACTAAGCCACAATAACTGGGATATAGAGTTTTAAGCAACATGCCCAGTATTCCTGACAACCCCAAAATCAAACAATCCATAGACAGAGATATCAAGGAAGTAAGTTACATGTAAGTGATATAACAAAGTGAAAGAAGTTGTCAGTGGGCATGTGTTAAAATAAACTTGAGGGTTGGGAAGATGGGTCGGTAGAATAAGCACCTCCCTGGCAAGCACAAGGGCCTGAGTTCAATCTCTGGTTCCACAAAAAAATAAAAAAAAATAAAAATTTTAAAAAATAAAATAAAAAATAAATTTTAGTAAAATGAGTCACAGGCCAGGTCATCTAAATTAGACCCTTGGGACTGCAAAGAATGTGTGCAAAATAAACATGACTTTTGTTAAGAACTGTAAAATATTTAGTTATAAAATATAATAAAAATTGTATAGTACAAACTTAGACATTAATGTGACGGACTTTCACTATGATTAAAATTATGTAGTACCCTAATGATAGGCAATATATTTTAAACAAACTCAGGCTATATATACATATTACCATAGACTCCTACAGTTCAGTGTTGAGGCTGGCCTTGAACTCACTATGAAGCCCAAGCTGGTATCAAATACATAGCAATCCTTTGCCTCCATCTCCCAAGAAATGAGATTAAAAGCAAGTGACTCCACCCTCACCATTAGCATGATACATATTAATTGCATTACTTCGCAGAGGGTGGCCTACCAGTTTCCCATGGCTGTAAGAGGCATAGACCTTAGCCCAGAGAGTGAAGTAAAAGAAATGAATGCTCTCAAAGTTCTAGATGCTTGAGTTCCAAGAACAAAGTGCAGGGCTGCTTTCTGATGAAGCACCTCTCCACTGGTCAGGGAGCTATTTTTGTGTTTGCATATGGCTTTTTTATTTTCTGTGTACAGGACTTGAGACAGAGAAATTACTGGTGCCTCTGAAAACACTAGTATCTCATCCTATTGTTATAAGGACAGTAGTCCTATAGGAAAAAGGCCCCATGCTTAGCGTCTCTCCCTATCCTTACCATTTCATGTAGATCCTGCCTCTAAATAAAATCACACTACTGGAGGTAGTGATAGGCCTTCCATGTATGGATTTTATGGCGAAACAATTTGTTCCATAACATTCTACTCTATAAATTTCTTGTCTGTTTTTTTTTTACATAAAGACACATTATCCTCTATCTTCAACACACCTGAAATATTCTATCTATCTATCTATCTATCTATCTATCTATCTATCTAGTTCCCATGAGAAATGGTTAAGTTTCTCCATTCTGCGGAATAGCCTCGCCCTTGAAAGCTGTTTCCTGTCCTGAATTTTCACGCTGCCTCTGATAACAGAGCTTCTTAGCAACCAGGTGATGCAGTGTTTTTACCTTTTTTCATGTATTTGTTTATGCATTGTTTTCTGGGTTACTCATCCATTTAAGAGTAGCTTAGCATACTAAGTCTTGCCTAGTCTAGGATATAAATCCTAAATTTCCAGTGGGTTACACATTGTTCATCAAGTTTTATGGAGAACTCCAGGCATGACATTGCTCTAATGCTTAATAAAACATATGAAATCAATCTGTTCATATGTTTATATCCAACACAATGAAGTATAAGTTCTCTGAAGTTGAGAAAAGCTTTGTATTCATTTTTAGTAATTCAGAAGATGTGGAGAAAAAGATTCAATGAATGTTGTTGGACTTATGTTGTGTCATTAGAAAGGATAGAAAATTTAAAATTTGTCCAATAACTTGTTATTCTCTTAAAGCATGTATAATTTCATATAACTCATACACAGCTATATTTGTCAGCAAAAATGTCTTAACTTAAGGCACCTCATTCTACTTTTACTTCATATTAAGACCTATGTCTTTTTGTAGAACATGTACTTTTTTAATATTTTTCAATTATTTGCCAGTGGTACAGTGGTCCTATGTACTACCTCATCATTTGTATTTATTGATAAAACACTAATTTATGTCTGAGATGCAAAGCTATCTAGGAGTCATTTTTTGAAAAATCATCTTCCCCATGTTACCCATTGTGGAAACTATTGATGATCCCATTTCACAGATAAATACAGACAAGTTTTCCATTGCACCAGGTATAGTTACGCATGCCTTTCAAACCACTTGTGGGCTCTGCAGGGCTACCCACGCATCTCTCACCCAGGGACCCGGGGACTGCTATTCTGTCCCTGCAGCCTGAGCACTAGTAGTTTCTAAGTACATTTTACCTTTTTTTTATCACCAGTTTCTTTGTTTGTGTATTTCTTTAGCATGGATTTCTTTCCATATTCTACCCTTCCCTGGAGTCCAAAGTTGCATCTCTCTGTCTCTGTCTCTGTCTCTGTCTCTGTCTCTGTCTCTGTCTCTGT
>NDGN011442198.1:0-14911 GCA_002564285.1 Tympanoctomys barrerae
TCCTCTTGGCCATTATGTCAGCAAGAGATGCACCAGTGATGGCCCTCTGAAATTTGACTGCTCCTCGTATTCTTTTCTTTTGAATTTCTTCCAACTGTCCCTTTTTGTGCTCTCTTCTGTAAAGGACAGTCCAGTTTATTTGCCGAGGATTTCTCTTGGAAAGGAGTGCAGACTCGCATTTTGCATTCAGAAACTGGAAGACCTTCCCGTCCGTCCTGGCATAACGCCTCCCGTGTCCCGGGTGGATCTTGTACCCGCTGAAGCTGCACAGCTCGACCTTCATGGTGGCAGCCAGCAGTCAAGGCAGAAGACAGCGAAAAGCTGACATTTATTTTCAAAAAAAATAAACTTTTATTTATGTGTGAGTGTGTGTGTGTGTGTGTGTGTGTTGGGACTTGCACCCAGGGCCTTGCATTTATTAACCAAGTGTGTTACCACGGACCTATGCCTCCAATCTAAGAATAAGCTTTTAAGTCATTCATGAGAGGAGAAAAAAATCTAACAAGGAAAAAGAGGTGTCTCTTTCCCAAATGCTCTTTCTGTTCTAGTCAGTCCACAGAGCATAAGCAACTATGACAGATGATAAGATGCTAACTTAGTGGAGATAAAATAATTCAAACCTCAATCCATCCCAAGGCTTCATATGGCCACTTTTCTGCTATTGGTTTCGTAAAGTCTCTATGTGGCCTAACGTGGTATGTCTCAAGGGCAGAGAAGTAAACATCATGGTGCTCTGAAAGCTCTTTCAGCTTTCAGAAAGAAATCATAATTATGTGTCATAAATCAGGTTAGAGAACTGGGGAGATAGCTTAGTGGTCCAAGTGCCTGCCTGGCAAGAGCAAGGACATGGGTTCAATCCCTGGTACCTTATGCCATGCTGTTTAGTGGGACCCTGTACCAAATAAGTAAATAATCTTTAAAAAGAAATAAAGTTCGATAATAAAGGTGCATATGAATATTATTGTTCACTCATTCAAAAATGTGAGTAATAATATAAAATATTGCCAAAGTCTACACTTCAGATGTTTTTACTATTCATGATGGTGGGTATTTATCCTCTCCTTCACATCTCTGAGTTTATTCTACCATATAATTCTCTTTATGAAAACTCCTGCTTATTTCTTAAATAATTTTGTTTAATATATTTAAAGAATTGGAATCAAAAAATAAACTCACTTTGCCAAGTAATGAGGCAAACAGACCTTCATTTCCATATCCCAGAAGTCAACTATGTAGAAACGAATTAACAACATAAAGTGGCAGACGACCTATTTATGAATTTACACTGACAGCTCTGTGAAAACAAAAGTGGCTCACTTCTCCTCAAGAGAATCTGAGGACAGTTCTTTGGCAGGAGAGGAATTAGCTTTTCCATTGGTCCCCAAATCGCCATTGGAGACTGCTTAATTCGGTCTGAGACCTCAGGGAAGGCGCACATGCGCACGCGCACGTGCGCGCGCACACACACACACACATACACACACACACACACGTGCGCAAGAAACTCAAGCTCTTTCTGCAAGAAGGGAAATCCCATTGCTAGCTGTAAACCACAGGACAATGTCCCAAGCAGAGCAAGGACAAAAACACTGCTCATTCACTCACTCCATAACTATTAGCAGTTTCTCTGTGCAAGCACTGAGCTGAAATGAAAAAGACATGATCTCTGCCTTCAACGCTTAAGACACAGTCAAACAGAAAATACACTATCAAGCATTCCATAGTTAGTCTTCTTTGCATGACAAGTGACAGAAGCCAGAAGGTTACTTTATGTTGTATGTGTTAGGAATTTATTGGCTCATATAACTGAATATTCTAGGTGTAGATTTCAGGCACACCCAGATTGAGCAATAGAGCAGGAGGCACTCTCTCACTGAACACTGGGGTTTCTCTCTGGATTGATTTCATTCTCAGGTAAGTTCCCATCTTCTTGTGATAACAATGTCACCAGTAACTCCAGGCTTATGTGGTACCAGCTTGGGGATGCTCATAGAAATACAGCCGTTGCTCAGTAAGTTTAGCACGAGTCCCAGAAATGATGCTAATTTGGTCTGCCTGTGGTCATATTCTCAGGCCTACACCATCTCAGTAACTGTAAGGAAGGAATAGGCCACTTAGCTGGGCCAGTGGAGCAAAAGTGTGTGAAGGATGATTCCACTGAAGAAGGTATCACTAGAGAAGGTGAAAGAATGCAGTAAAAAGAGAGCTGTCCATTGCAACATGACAAGGCTGAGTGAGAAACACTAAACAAAGATTGGAATACAGCATAGAACTAAGGCATTTAATTATGATAGTGGTGAGAGACTTAGGAGGCACAAGGGCAGTTATCAAATTCACAGAAAAAAAACCAACATTTCAAATGCACTATTTTACAAAACGATCTGGCACAAATCTCTTATGATCTAGCCATATATGCCCATGGCTAGATCATATATGACTCCTCCATATATGCCCATGGGAAAGAAAACAAATATCCACAGAAAAGCTTGTGTAGCATGTGAATATTCATAACTGTATTATTCCTAACACTCAAAAGAGTGAAATAACCCAAATGTCCATCAGTTTAAAAATGTAAGTGCAGAAGAAATTTAGATAAATAAACATTGTATATCTACACAATGAAATATTATTTGGCCATAAAAAGAATGAAGTGTGGATACATATTGCAACATTGAAAGATCTTAAAAACACTATGGTTAAGGGAAAGGGGCCAGACACTAAAAAGCACTTACTATATGATTCCATCTAGATGAAAGATCCAGAATAGGAATAGAAAGAATAGAAGGAGAAAAATGGAACAAGAGGCAAAGGTTTGGAGTTGGTTTGGAGCGACAAATACATTGTGAAATCAACAGGTGGATTTCACATACTTGTGATCATAAGAATAAATTACTGTATTATACATGTTATAGTAAATTGTAGGGGATGAGAGTTATATTTCAATAATGCTATTTTTACACATCCAATAGGATTTCAACTTCTGTAGCCTCAGATTAGTGGATATGAAGCTGGGAAATTAGTACAAGGTAAGAAGTGAATCACCTCACTTATACAACAAACACTATACACTCACATGAATCTGGGGGGGATGCTATGGAAGGCTGCCCAGCCCTCCCTTTGGTAACTACAGGATCTGTTTCTGCAGATGTTGGGAGGGTATTGCTGATGCCCCTGAGTCAGTATTCTCCGGCTGGGTCCTCAGCTGCACAGAGCAGTCTGCCCCAGCCTAGGCCTTGTGCCAGCAGAAGCCTGCACTGGTGGATGATGGTCCTGAGTGTGCAAAGACCAGCTCTATCATTAGGACTTAGGACAGCTTTGAAAGGCTACCTATGCTTCACTCTTGGGTTGGCTGGGGCCTTTGTGGTGGCTGCATCTCAACATCTCACTCTAGCCACTCCTGTTTCCTTCTTTTCCCTTGCCCCACAGCCTGCTTTCCACACAACCCAAAATGCAATGATATAAAATATATAATTACAAGACCAGAATAATAATTTTTTTTAAAAAATGTATTTGGTTGTTGCAGGGTCTCACTAGCAGCTCAGACTCGTGGTAATCCTCCTGCTTTCAGCCATCCCAATGCTGGGATTACAGGCATGCGTCACCATGCCCAGACTCTTGGCTGGCTCAGCCCACCCTGGGACCAGGGCCGGCCCAGCATGTAGCCAGGGATGGAACTGCTGTCCCTGTGCTTGTGTAAGATTGCCTAAGCAGGTGCTTTAGTCCACTGAGCTATCTTGCCAGCCCAGAATAATAGATTTTGCCTAACCTCTAGAGGATCTTGGTGGCATGTCAAGGAATTAAAGGGAAGCATAGGAAAGTCAACATCATAAATGTGTTCAGGGGAAAATAGCTCATGCAGCTAGAGTAAAACACTATCTAGAACAAGACATGATAAAGAACAAAGATAGAAGAGATTAAAAGGTCAATGTATTTGGTACAGGGTCTCACTATGCAGCTCCAGCTTGTACTGTTGGAGCCTCCTGTTTTCAGCTTCCCCAGCCCTATGGGTTACAGGTGTGCATCACTGCACCCAAACTCGGTCACCTGCTCAGTGAGGGGTGAGTGGGGGCTCAGGGGCAGCATGTGGCACAAGGGGCTGAACCCCAGTCCCCGCCCTTTCCAGGCAGATACTTAGTGCACTGAGCTATCTTATGGGCCCTCAGACAGAGGAGTATGAACCAAAAAAGAGTTACTGGAAGGCACTCCTCGGGCTGTGGAAATACAAATGAAAAATAAGAAATAAAGGACGAAGCCAGTGAATTGA
The DNA here is from genome assembly GCA_002564285.1 of Tympanoctomys barrerae. Lineage (NCBI taxonomy): Eukaryota > Metazoa > Chordata > Mammalia > Rodentia > Octodontidae > Tympanoctomys > Tympanoctomys barrerae. The sequence goes on from NDGN011442198.1 coordinate 4,265, forward strand.
CTGGGTTTGAAGAATGATGAGGTGAGAGACAGAATGCAAGAAGATGAAAGAGAACACAATGTTTCAGGCTTGGAGTGAGTGACAAATAAGGACAGTAACCCACTGGTGAGGTGTACCCACCAAGGCACAGACACAAAGCAGAACCCACAGTTACTTTAACTGATAAGAGAGAACACATCACCAGACTGAGAGGTTTACAGAGCAAAAAGGGCATGGACACAGACACTGCAGGAGGCAGCTGCCGTTCTGAGGACTGAGGAACAATAGGAGAGTGGAATTATTAAAATAGAGCAATTTGGGGGAGGGAACCCTGGGATCTGGGAACTAGACCTTGATGTAGTATGTGTCCTCAATTATTGTTGCTATTTGTGAACTTGGTAGGATCCCATGGGGCTGGTATGCAAACCATTGTGGGAGAGGACTCCACCAGGGATCCTGGTAGATGGGTGTGCCCCCAGAGAGTGGTCAGAGGGCACTGGGGAAGCTGCAGATGGAAACTTACCTCTGCCAGGACAAACTGGCTCTGAGGGTGAGGTGGTCCTGATGGGCAACAAAAAGTTACAGGACGCAACTGTCCAGCCTCAGGGTCTCCTGATTGGCACAGTCTCTGCACCCTTGAGTAAGCTATTGATTTCCTACAGTCCACAGTTTTCTCATTTTTGCTCACATGGTTTCTACTTTAAAATTATTGAAAGGAGACAACGAAATGACACCTGCAATGTGGTACATACAGTGATCTTTCAGAAAATAGATTTCTTTAATTATCGCTAACGTATGGACAGTTTTATTAAGAGGATGGCAGCCCAGATGAGTGAGGTGTTGGGAATATGCTGAGTTTGAATATCTTCTAGGACAAATTTCATTTCATCATATGTTAAGACGGTCTTGCTATGTAGTCCAGGGGGTCTCAAACTCCTCAGCCTTCCAGAGTCCTGGGTTTACAGCTGTACACCCCTATACCTGGCTCTAGAACAGCTGTATTCAATGGAGAGAGAATTGGAAGTGTACATATGGACTTGCCTGACAGATTAGGGCTAAACTAACAGTGAAATGAATTTGTAGTAAGGCTACACAACTTAGTTAATAGAACTTTTTGCTGACAGTAGCCAGGATCATGCAGGATCATGGGCAGAAAATATAAGAATGTTCAGAAGTTAGGTGGAAGCTTAGGAATGGGAAGACTGTAAGATTCTGGCCTACATCAGAAGTTCTTGGAGGGCTTGTTCCAACACCGATTACAGGATGTCACCATCTGAGTTCCTGACTCAGAATGTCTGGCTGGTAGGGCTTTTCATCTCCAAGTGATCTTGATGCTATTACTTCAAGGGCCACCCTTTGAGTACCAGTGATCCAGAGCACCAGATTAAGTATCTACCACTTGCAAGGAGTTTCTCAGGCTTTGTTTAGTTTAATGAGTTCAGCCATCCTAAGAAGTAGATGTTATCACCCAAGTTTTCAGATAAGTAAATTGCAACTCAGCAGAGCAAAGAAGGAACTTTCTCAAAACCACCCAACTAGTAAGGTCACAATACTGGTACTTTATCTAGAGCTGTCCAACTCCAAAGCTTCTGTATTTTTCACTATGTGAGGCTCTCAACTTTTCTTTGCTAACAAAGTCAGAAGGGCAACATGAGACTTGTTGGGAAAGGTAGACTTAAGAGTCTACAGTGAGGCATTAATTACCACCAAATGACAACTGCCAAATTTACCTTTCCAGGGTAGACCCAACCTCCTGAAACCTAGCACTCCTACTTAGAACCTCTAACTTACCATCATTAACTAAGCCTAACTTTAATATAATTATTAAACAAATCCAACTTGTCACATTCACTGCTACAATTACCTTTCAAATTGCTTTACCTTTGGTCTTTCTTCTCAGCTGATAACAACTCTGCCCTTATAAATGCTCAAGTCAAATACATTAATCTGGATTTTCTGCACCCTCTGCATTTAATCTGTCAGCCACTTCTGAACCCCACCACTGCCACCACCCAATCCAAGTCACCAACATCTCTGGTATTCATACCTGCAATACCCATACTCTTTCCATCCTTCTTCCTCTGGAGTTTATTTGCAGCTCTGCAGTTGGAGCAATCCTTATAAAATATGATTCCTATCATGTCCCTTTGTGCTAGAAGCCCTCCAGTGATGCCTCTTTGTATTCAAAAGCTAAGTCTTCCATGACACTGACCCTAATGACCTCTCTCCAGCAATGCACCTCTTCTTACCTCTAATACTATCTGCTTTCCTCTTTTTACTCAACTCACAAGGACCACTTTGCTGTTCCATAAATATTTATGGCTACATTGTTGTGTTGGGGACTTTTTCCCAGCTGTTCCCCTTGCCTAGGCCACCCTTCCCCCTAGAAATATAACGGCATGAAGTCCTTCTTCCCAAGTCTTTGTCCAAATTTCACTTGCTATTTAAAATTGCAACCACTCACATACATCTGTCTTAAAAAACTGCACATTTTACCTACTTGTTCCATCTATGTTTGATGGTCTGTCTCCCTCCAATAGAATGTAAACTTTATGAAAAATAGAGATGTCATGGTTTGTGTCTAGTTGTCTCCCCCAAAGCCCCATGCAGTCACTGGGGCAGGCTTCTAGAGTTTGTGATTAATTATGATCCAATGCTTGGGTTATGGGTGTGAGTGCTATTCCTGTCCTGAGGTGGATAGCCTCAATACAATATAAGGAAGGGGGAGAGGCTTGCTAGCTGCTTCAGCCACTGCTCCTCTTTCCTCTTCACTGTTTTCTGCCACCATGAACTGGTGCCTTCTGCTATTGCCATTTTGCCTTCAAGCCAGCAGAGTATGGACTGAAGCCTCCACTAACTGTGAGCTAAATAAACCTTTCCTTCCTTAATTTTGGGTGCCAGGTATTTTGTCCCAGCAGGGAGAGAAAAGTAACTGAGACAAGGGACTTTCAAATTTTTCTCACTGAAGTATCCAATGGGCCTAAACTTGTGCCTGCCACAGGGTAGGTGATCAACAAATACCTTGTGAAATGAACAAAGATGGAACTCATTCAAGCAATGTTAGCTTTTTTACCTTCTTATCTACTTCAAAGAAGGATAAACAGGACCAGCTTCTGGCCTAAAATCCCTCTGAGATTTTCCACAGTTCGGGCTTCTGCGTTGTGTCTGTTTGAACCAGATAGACATATCATGCACAGACACAGATGAAATTCTATGCATCTCAAGCAGAACTCCAGGATCTTTGGACAGCCAGTAACAGAACATCCAGATAAAGAGGATAGACAAGTGGGGTGGGGCAAGGAAGAAGAAATGTATTGGCTTTCACAATGTAAGTGATCAGAGTTTATTTTGGATCCAGCTTGATCTAGCCATATACACAGTACTACCAAGCAGTGATGCACGGTGGTGCGCACCTGCAGTCCCAGCACTCAGCAGGCTGAGGTAAGAGGATTGCCATGAGTTTGAGGGTAGCCTGGGCTACAAAGTGAGTTCAAAACCTAAACTACAAAGCCTCAGAAGAAGACTTTTCTTCATCAGTGAGCTCTCATTTTCTGATTTTGCTTACCCAGAGATGGCTCCCAGTGTTTCTAGGTCTATATTTTCTCATCTTGCCCATCCCATGAGAAAAAGTATCTTTGCCAGTCCTCCCAAGGTACGTTCCTTACCTGTTTCACCTTGGTCTGACTTTTGTTCCCTCCCCTAAACAAATTACCATAGCCAGAGAATGAACATTTCTTGTCTAATCTTGGGTCTTTATTTGTCCATTTGTGGAGGCAAAAATTGAAGTGGATCCTACATGGACTAACTATGAAAACGATGATTTCCCAAAATAAAAACAGGGCTCTTTTTAATCAGAAAGGTAAAGAGGAAAATCTGGCAGGCTTAAACATATATGAATGTTTTCTCAAAGTTTTACAGGCAAAAATCTTGCTACTTATGTAACGATTATTTTAGGAATATGTAAAATCATCTCTCTTAATTTAAAATGTTCATGCTTTTGCAAGGGTGATTTATTTTCATTTATTGCCATGGTTGAAGACAATTTTTTTCCCAAATAATCCTAGACATTGATGAGACCAGTATCACCTTTCTTGTTAGCAGATGTTTAACAGTTCCTAGATTCAGGTCCAGACATCAAGTAATTACAAAGGCAAAGCCTTTCTTAACCTCCTTCACCCTTCCACTTAGGGGACCCATCAAATGGTATCATCTTGAACATTCTGTTCCCAGGTCTTTCACCCAGCCTACCCAGGATCCCCGTGGCTACCACGATCCTGATCAATTCTACCCACCAGAAACCTCACCCCTTCCAGATGGCAGCAGTGGTCAAAAAAGGCCAGTGCAATGCTCTGGAAATGTTGGCAACTTGAAGCTCTACCTCAGAAACCTGAAACTACCTCAGATGTGTCCATCTGTGACTACTCACAATTCTAATACTCGCTCCTCAGCAACAAGACTGAAACCAAATAAGAAAACCCATAAGTACCAGGGGCTTAGTGGCTTTTTGGTTACATTTAGACAAATGTTATATTTAGAGTGGGGCAAGGACTCTCAAAGCTAGAAGTCAATGCAGTGATCACCTACTCAAGAACTATATTTTCTTAGGTAAGAAAAAGAGGCAGATCTTTTTCAGATGTCATGCCTCACTGCTGCCAAGAAAGCCCAGTTGGTGCTGATGGAGAATAGTCTCAGGAATAGAAGTAAAAGGAGAAATCATCCTTCCCAACCAATTTCTACCCTTAATTATTCTCAAACCTTATTTTATCCTTTCATGTATTCATTTGTTTCCCCAGCAAATATTCTTTTGATGCCTATCATGTGCCAGATATAAGACAGGTCTCTAATGGAGAAAGATCCTTCCCCTCAGACATTTGGTCTACTGATAGGTAGGTACTGGACTGCACCCAAGAAGGGCAACAATAGAACTGACACTGATAGAAGAGACTAGGTAGGAAGAGGGGGAGGGGCTCCTAATCCCATTCTGTGGCAGCAGGAGAACAGGAGGGAGTAGGATCTCATAGAATTCTCCATGGCTGAGACAAAAGTGAGTCCCAGTGAACAAGCTGGGAAGGAGGAACAGCACAGTGAGGAAGAAATGAACCCTCAACAAAAGAAAGACTGCAAAATCAAGGCAGCCAAGATGAAGTGTGGCATACACAAATGGTGACTAGTGAACTTAACAGAAAACAAATCCTGTAGAATCTTTTTAGAGTGTATTAAGGAGCTTAGCAATACCAAGTAAAGCACTTTCAACACATTCTTTGCAGGGTAATATGTGATCCACTTTTCACTTTTGATAGATCAGTTTGGCAGTTGTAAGCTTTAAGAAAGCAAACGGAGTAAAAGAATGAGCCAACAAAATTATTGCAAGGGAAAATAGGAAGAAATATTTGGAAATATTTAGGGAGTAAAATCAGAAAATTGATTACATGTGGACATTGAAAAGAGTCCAGACTCTGTTTCCCAGCTGGTGACTACAAAAAGCATAAGTCTGGCTGGAGCCACTGTCATGGAGACTGAGAACAGAGCAGCAGCTGAGATAGGCTGCACTTCTTGGGTGGCATAGATGCAGGTGTTACCCATGGGCTACATGGCTGTGATGCAAGGCAGGTATGTTCAAGTCATCTTTATGGGATGCATAAAAAAAAATCCACCCAGGCTGAATATGTTAATTTGATCATTATACATTGTGCTTATGCATCAAATTACCACAGTGGACTCCATAATTTATGCACGATTATTTTTATGCCCAAAAAGTGAGAATCTGAAAAGTTAGCACCCAACTGTGGGATACCCTACTAAAGGCAAGAGCTGAGTGGGCTGCTCCCAGAGATCAGCAGTAGAATATGTCAGACACACCACTCTCGAAGTCCCCACTGGAGGAATTGTGAAGAATATACAACCATACATGACAGAACCAGAAGTGTTAACCAAGATAGACAATAACTGATGGAGGGGGAGCCAGAGCTATAGCTCAGTGGCATAAGCACCTGCCTGGCAAGTCCAAGGTCCTGAGTTTGATCCCTGGTACTGCCAAAAAAAAAAGACTGATTGACAATAACTGATGGGTCAGGACTCAGGGTTTCCCAGGCACCCTGCCCCAAACACTGTTCATTCTGTACCCTGGTCTTAGCTCACTTTCCATTGGCCCCACACAGAGAACAAAACCACAAAGAAGAAAAATGACCCCTACCTGCAATCTGGCTGTTCTAGCCCACAATCACCTTCCCCTAAAAGTCCTGTCAAATCTCCTGCCCCCTTTTGTTCAGGGCTGTCTTGGTCCACTAGACAGCCAGCCCACTTACTCCTATCTCCAATAAATCTTCTCACATCAGAATGCTTGGTCTGGTCAATTACATGAGTTCATATCTAACAATAACAACAATGTGGGGGTAGGGTGGGGTACAACTTTTGCTTCTCTGCATCTCCCTGAGGAAGGTTGAGAAAGAAGAGACTCTTAGGATACTGTAAGTCCCCTGAATGTAAGATTGATGTTTCGATATTAGACTAGGCTGAATCTTTTTCTAAGAGGAGAAAGAATTTATTGGGAGAAATAAAGCTTTCATCTGACAGGGACAGAAAGGGTCCTGGAAAGCGGGTTGCCCTCCAACCCTACTCCTCAAGGGTTCTTACTGAGCAAAGTCATGAGGTGAGGTGAGCTTAATGTGAGACAGACTATAATCAATCAGGTATAGTCGCTTAGGTAATATTAATTCAATGGAAAATCATAGGATGGGTGTGAGGTGGGACAAAACTATAGCAAACCCATAAGATTACAAGTATAGGGGCCGGGGAGATGGCTCAGTGGAATAAGTGCTTCCCTGGCAAGTGCAAGGGCCTGAGTTCAATCCCAGGTTCCAAAAAATAAATAAAAATAAATGAAAAGATTACAAGTGTAATCGCTTAAGTAATATTGATTAAATGGGGATCAAACAGGGAAGCAAGTCACATAGCAAGTGCACATGCACAGACAAGGACACTCCTGGAAAGGGTGGTTAAGGAGGATTGGTCCTCCACCCAAAGGTGACTGATGCTTACTTAGAACATCCATAACTTCATCCTTAGGGGAAATTATAGGTGAATAGTCCTTTTGCCTGAAGCCTGGCCTTCAGTGAATATGCCTTCAGCCACAGTTGTCTTCTGCATTGACCTCTTGAGGGCCCTGCCCTATCTGGTTACCTATAATATTTCTACCTAACTTAGGTACCTATAATATTCCCCCTCTGAAGAATCATTCCTAACTGCCATGAGAAGGCCAGAGGTTGAGACTGATCTATTTCCAGCTGAAGAGAGTCACAGCTATAATCTGCAGTCAGAGATACTGCAAGGGTCTCCCTAAAGGTCCTTCATAGGTTAGGCTGAATCTTTTTAACATAAAAAAAGATTTGAAATTACCTAAAGAGGGATTTTTTACATACTTGACTATGATTACAATAGAATGTACCCACAATCTTATCAGTGAGAGGGTAGCAACAACATGTCATGGTTGAGAAAATTGTTTAGAGAAAACAATAAAGCAAGTTCCTATCCTCTTGTGCCTTGAGTTTGTTCCATCAAATTCATTCCATCCTTTAAAACAGTTATAATAACATTTCAGTGCTCCATATGCATGTGAAACTCTATTGTTTTTGGCACATGGTCTCACTACATAGTCCAAGTTGGCCTCCAATTTGAGATCTTCCTGCCTCAGTATTGAAGACTAGGATTCTAGGCATGTGCCACCACATCTGACTTCTTTAGGGTCATATTGATCATGACAGTTTAATCTGATTGGCTCTGTTAAATCTAATTGGGCCATCAGCATTTTTACCTCTTAAATAAATGATGGACTGGGGGCCGGGGAGATGGCTCAGTAGAACAAGCACTTGCCTGGCAAGAACAAGGGCCTGAGTTCAATCCCCGGTTCCGCAAAAAAAAATAAATAAATAAATGATGGACTGTTTGTCTCCCAATAGAAGTGTCATCTTTCTGATGTGCTTCTATTTGCATTTAGTATAAACTTCATAGCAATGTGCTTAATCCACTTGTTCACTTTGTGAGGGTTAATTAAAATTAGGTATAGTAATTCATATATGCAATTAAAATAGTACCAATAAACTATATCAATCACAGAGCTCTGAAAGTATGTAACTGAGGTGCCACACCAGGCCCCCCTGTGTACATACTTGCCTTGATACACACCACCACCACATACAGCTATCAGTATCTGACACACACTGAAGGCACCAGTGCCAATCTGTAGAGTAACTTTAAATGAAAAACAAATGGGAGCTCTATAACATTTTCTGCTCACTTCTCAACTCTCATCTAGTTGCAAGTGTGCCAAATAGCTGGAGACCTCTAATGAGATCCACCCTCAGCTTTGGACACCCAATCTGGAGTTGGTCAGGCAGGCAGGGGCTTGCCCTTTGCTCTCTTCTGCCCTTTTATGATCCTACTGCCTTAGAAAATCCCTGAATGTTCAGGAGCAAGGCTGCATAGCAGCTTCTCTATTTTTTAACCTGGCAACACAAAGTTCCAATTCCTCTCCCTGGATGGGTAAAATGAGAAATGGAGAGAAGGATTTGTCCATCACTGGTCTGTGGGTCATCCTTTCAAAGAGCAAAAGCAAAGGTGATTTCTGATTAGTGAAAGATGAAGTAGGCCTCTGGTACAGCATGTACAAACAGTGCTACTTGAGAGCACCTAGGAGGTTAAAGCCAGCCAACAGTCCAATGGAGGAAAGGATTATTATTTATTCATTACTTTTATTAAGCAAGCAGCAAGTATTCTGGTGAGGGTGTGATCTACAGGAGGGTGTTCAATGACAGGAAGGTCCTTGTCTTAAGCTGTTTCCTTAAATGTTTTTGGACTCTTTTGTATTTAGGCTCTTGATGACCTCATGTTCCATGTACCATGCAGATATTTCTGTCTACCAATTTCCTGAGTTTATGGTTCATGATTTTGTCCACCCTAAAACACTACCATTGTTGTGATCTTTTCTACGCTATCCTTACGCTTGAACTCTGAGTCATATTTTATATGTCCCAGCTGGCCTTCAAAGTCTTCCTCCTCTTCTGTCCTCCTATTCTTGAAGATATTTCCCCATTGGAGAGGGCATTTTACATTCTGAACCCAGTATATATGTTTACCTTTAATCATTTCATGAGTATACAGTATCTTGGATTATATAATTCTTTTTTTTTTTTTTTTCCCCCCGGAACAGGGGATTTGACTCAGGCCCTTGCGCTTGCCAGAGAAACTCTTATTCTACTGAGCCTTCTCCCCAGCTCTTGGATTATATATAAGTTAGACTTATATTTGTTTGATATATGTAGCTCTTTCATAATTTTTTGTGGACACATGTAAAAAATAATTCTGGAATAACAAACATAGTAGAAGAACAAAAAATGAGTAACAACTTTAGAGATAACAAATTCCTGGGTATTTTTATGAATTAAAAAGAGGTAAAAAGAGCAAGGATAATGTGTAATTTTGACAAATTCCTTCATATATAGTCCTTCACACAAATGTAGTATAAATTCTAACCTACTTTTCCTTTAACTGCATTTGGGTAACAAGTACTATTTCCAGTTTAATTCTAGAAGAAAAATAGGTATGAAATGAAACTATATGAATATATATTCTATTTTGCTGTAGAAAAAAAATCTGACAGTCCACCCCATCATTGTTACCACTTTATCTCATGATCACTAATATTTCCCTAATGCTGAAATAATTGTCACCTGCTATATCCATCAGAAGTTTTATATGATACTCATAGCACTCATGCTATGAAAATTTATAAACACCTATAAGATGGTATTTTTATATCAATTTTGGTAAAAATGTTCTCTGAAGCATCTGGTGAGCTGCTATTTGTCATTTCTTATGTAGCAATCAAACCATGTATTATCTTTAAATTTGAAAGCATATTTTAGTATGAACAAAAAAAACCTGAGCATAGCAAACTCAAGATTCCTGTTCTATGCATTGCAAATGTCAGTTTCTAGTCTATTATTCCATTCTAGAGTATGAATATGAGCTATATACTTTAATGTCAATTCTTTCACAGAAAGGAATGATATTTTAAACCTCTCATTCTTCAGATTCTTTAAGAAAAGACATTTCTAGATTATTTCAGTAAAATAATACACATGAAAAACAAATTCTATTTCCAAAGACAAGAAATCCTGTGAGTTTCTAGAACTTTTTCCTCCCTCATTTTAATGTTTTATTGGAAGATTCCAGTCAAGTAAAAGAAAGGCCACACGCCTTTTACCACTGAAAAGGAGCTGGGTAGCAGACTTCGGTGCCCACCAGGGTTACGCTCACAGTCCAGCTGCACAGCTTTTGTTGTTCATGGCTCCCAACTTCTCTTTTCTCTTCTACCAAATAGGAGCCGTGTGATCCAGAACCGCGTGGCCTCTACTTCCTCCAGGGACAGTGCCCAGTGGATGACTGTTATCAAGGTACCAAAAGCCAGTCCCCTTGCCTCCGGGGGATGTAGCATTGTGGTGTAATTTGTGTCTTAGATTTATCAAAGGATCAGGTTGAAGGCAACCTCCAGCTTCTTTGTTTAGCTCTTTTCCTTACCCTACCATGTTTCTGTCCTTCCCTTCACCTGGGAACAATTCCCCAATAAATCATCCAAATAAGAATGTCTGACTCAAATAAGAATGTCCAACT
>NDGN011442199.1:0-11832 GCA_002564285.1 Tympanoctomys barrerae
CAATGCTGGACCAAGAGCTCAGACTTACGCTCCACACCCCTTTCCTAACCTTAGGGTCCTGGGCAGTCATTCTTGAGACAGAGGATCCTGCTGGACACCAAGAGGTTTCAACAAAATAAAAACAGGAATTTTCAAGCATGTGGTCAGAGCTCCACATCAACATAGCCGAGTGGAAATGGAGGTGACTGTCCCTATTTCCCAGATGTTGACACTGAAAGATGGAGACACTAAATGAGATGCCCAATAACACAAAAACAGCAAGTCATAGAGCTCCTTCAGCCCCCTCTGTCCCTGTCTGTCTGCCCTCTACCTCTACTTACCCTGTTTCCATCCCAGGCTCCTATGAAGGCTGCAGGCAGAGCCCAACCCCTTTGCTGGTTGTGGATGATGTCCCACTTGCTGAGTACTGATTGCTCTGATTGGTAGAAGCGCCCTCTCCAGGGAGCCAGTGGGAGTCCTAAGCTTGCCTTGTGACCTTTACAAGATGAGAGGCCCAGCCATAAGCTTGCATCCTCACAAGATGAGAGGGAACGACCTGCAACCCAGAGATCAGGAGGGACAGAGGAAGAAGGGTCGGGGAACAGGGGAGCTTGAAAGCACCTCGTCTCCCACAGGACAGAGTCCCAGCTCCACCCACTGCAGGAGAAGATGAGGGTAAGAGGAGGTGCAGAGCCCTGTTGTGGAAGCCAGGGCGAGCAGCTGCCCCACAGAGCATCTCTTCTGTTGTTGTCATCACAGCCACTTAGGGAGGTCCACAATCTCTCTTCTGGAGATGAGAGACCTGAGGTTGGGAGAGATTAAATAACTTGTGCAAGGCCACACAGAACACCTGGAATAAAGGCACCTGCTCTTCCATCCCAGGGACTGAAAGTCAAGCCTCCCTGGGTGGCTCCCTCTCTCCATCATCAACCTGGCTGTTGCTCTGCACCCATGCAGTGGTCTACTGGGTCATTAAGGCGGCAAGTCAGCATGCACGAGAATCCCAGAACTGACGGTGAGGAACTGCTCCTAGACTGTCTTCTGCTCCCTCTCTACGGGGTTAACCAGGAACTTCCTGTTTTGATTTTCCAACTTCCCCCAGCCAGCACCTGTTGACTTACTGTAAATTCCATCCCTAGCCCAAGCCCATAGATGCTATGTCTCTGCCTCCAGGGTCTCTGGCTTCTCCGGCTCTCCATGCCTGGTAATAAAGGATTTCCTTGCTTTCACTCGCTTCTCTTTCACTCCAAGGTTCCTTCCTTACACTGGCCATGAGCAAGGAAGCCCTGTTCTCTTTGGCTCATGAGGAGTTTGCACTTGGACCTGGCAGATAAGCCAAGAAACCCTATCATGTTCACATTGTCCCTTAGTTATCGCGGTCTGATCTGGCCCACAATCTCCAAAAAGAGTGCGCAGCTAAGGCTCAAATAAGTGAGACAAGAGGCATGATTTCAGAGCTCCAGGAGAACTGAAAGCGCTCTGCACCCATGCAGGGGTCTACTGGGTCATTAAGGCGGCAAGTCAAAATTCGACATTTTTATGAGGTTTTAGACCAAGAACTCTTCTGGGTGGCCATATTTATATACTTTTTAGGAAAAAGATGCTAGAATCTGGGCAGAATTGGGAGTCCCTTCAAGGGCTTCAGCAAGTCATAGATTATGTAATCTCCAGTAAGACTTCACAGCAGGAGTGAGCTGTCTGAAGCCAGTCTCTTTGTGTGTGTGTGTGTGTGTGTGTGCGTGCGCACATGCCAAGGATTGAACTCAGGACCTTGCACATGCCAGGCAAGCATTTATGCAGCTCAGCTACCCCGTACCCTGAGGCTGGAGCCAGATATTCCTAGCTGTGGCCTTTCCTTGTCCTGTGAGGCCTCATGGCTCCCCCCACCACTACAGGCTCAGTGGGACCAGCAACTCCCACAGGTTCACTTATGAAGAGTCTGTTGCCCTGGGCCATGGACAAACTCACAAGTAAGCATGAAAAGCCAATTGGTTAATTTTAAATCCTGCTCAGAACCACTCTGTAGTGGTCTTCATTGAAGCCTACACCACAAAACTGGGGTTTGCCTCACCGGATTCAGTGCTGCTTGCAGCATGCCCTGCCAGGGACCCGGAGGGAAGGGGGCTGAGCGGGAGGTTCGAGCCAGCAAGCCCACTCTGGACTTCAGTAGCGGGTGCTTCTGCCACCCTTCTGCTCCTAGTGTGGAGTAAAAGTCTGCTCTAACTACTGCCCCCCCAGCCTTGGCTGGCACAGTCCTGGGCAGAGCGATGTGCCAGGCTTGCTTGAAGAGTGGCTGAACAAATGCTCGCATGACCCCGTATGGATCTGTGCGCTCCTTGGCAGGGAATGAGCCTTTTGCACACACAACTCTGCAGCTTGCTTCACACACGAGCGTTCAGTGAAAACTTCAGCGTAACTCAAAGGATGTAGGGGGCAATGACGGTGCACCTGTGACCTTAACCAAAGTAGGTGGCTTTGGCTTTCCTAACTCATCCCTTCCCTAGTGACAAGGTGGTCTGTCCTGGCTATTTACTCCCATGAAACTGGAGCTAGAATTATAAAACCAGATGGCCATGAAGCAAGGGTGTCACTGACTCAGGGGCTCCTAGTCGTGGGCCAGAGCAAGAGATGACAGCCACGTCTGCCTGCAAAAAGAGAGCTCCACACACCGCACCTGCAAGTGTCATTCTTCCTGGCGTTCATCTGGGGAGTGCTGAGGTACTCTCCAGGCCTCGGGTCTGCGTGCAGGGCCGCAAGGAGCTCAGTGGGCAGGGGCGTTCTACTGGCTGTGTGCACCGTGCAAAGCTGTTTGATGCCTCTAAACCTTCATGTGGTCATTGCCCCAGGAGCCTGCGTAGAGACCGAATAATCAAAGTATCTGCTCATCTACTAGCCACCTAGCTGAGGCCCAGAGCAATGCATTTTACACCATTTTTTAAATCCTGTAAAAGACTATAAGATCCATTTAATCTTTGTATTTTGAATAAAGAAGTTGAAATGAAGGGAGGCTTAAAAAATTGCTTATAGTTGTAGTTACTTGGACATTTAGACTCCAGTCAGCATTACCTTTCTCTTCCTATTAAAACCACAATCTCGTTCCAGTAGCCCTCTGTCCCCACAGGGTATTGTGACCACATCCCTGATCCAGAGCTTGGTAGCTGTCCCCGTAGGCAACAGGTGGCCCTCAGGAGCAGCGCCATTAGTCCACAGGGCTTGTCTGGGGTGAGGTGCTGAGCTGAGGTTCTCACTCAGCCTGTGAGCTGAGCCTCCACCAGCAGCCATTGGTGGGTGCGAGAGGAGTCAGTCCCAAGGCAGAGCCAGTGCTGGGCAGAAAGCAGGGACAGGCTGAGTCTGCTGAAATTATCCAGCCTTGAAACCTGACCCCTGTCTAGGCTGCCTATGCAGCCAGAGCCTCAGCGTCCTTACTCTCCAATTCACTGAATGCATCAAAATCATCCCAAAGGATACAGTTGATACATGGCAGAGACGCAATAAACCTCCACTGACCCAACTCCCACCCAAGCTTTTTTCAATCAGTACTTCATGATAAAGATTTCTTATCAGTTTCATCAAATAATTTAACAAGCATCTATTGAATTTTTACTAAGTCTGGAAATGTTTTATATTCAAGGTTTCATTTTACTTCCCTCTTAGCTTGCTAGAGGTCAAAGAATAGAAGTGGAGGTCACACAGACACTATGCAGCAGAAAGCGGCTTCAAACGTTGCTCTCTCAGTGCAAAGCCCACAGTGTTCCCGGCCTTGCACACCACTTCCCTAAACTCCGTGACCTCCAATGTCCGCTCCATCCGGTTAGATCACCCACCCTTATCATCAGGCCACTTCCAACCCTGGGCTTTATCTTCCCCGTATATCCCCTAAGAGGTTGACCTTACTACACTGGCGCCTATCGTGAGACCCTTGTCCTTTGTGCCAAAATCAGATAAGAAAGATCAATTCAAAATTCCAAAGGGGATCAAGAGTATTTCTGCCATGTCCATGGAAAAGGAAGTTCTGCCAGCGGCTTCTTTCCCGGGCAAGCGCTAGGGTGGGCTCGGCTTGTCTCATTCTTCTGACCTGTTTCTTCCCCAGGGAATTCCGTTCCTTAGCACAGACCATGGAGCACCTCTGTGTCAGGGTTAGTTCTCAGCATTAAGGAGAAAGCAAGGAGTCACGAGGCTCCAGCTGCTGGGGACTGTCCTTCTCTCTCCCAGCTGGAGCCTGGCTTGTGCGGGGCCAGATGTTGCAGGCGCAGAGGGGCTACTTAGAGAATCATGCCCTGCCCTGGCTCTGTCTTGTTTCTGTCACCTCGCCACGTCACTGTCCGGCACAATGCCTCAGAGGGCAGGGAAGCTGGAAGACTTCTATTTATTTTTTGAGATAACATTGAAAATTCAAGAAACTCTACAACATATATACCGAATTTATATTGTACCTTACATGTACATACTTACTAAACCAACAATTCAAGAAAAAGAACTTTCAATACCACAAATACAATGGCACACAATTGTACCATTCCTAAGATAAGCACAAAATTTGTTAAAAGAGTGTTTTTTCACTGTCTGTAATCATCATGTAGCAATAAAGTTAGAACTTTATTATTTATCTATCATCAGCAGTTGGACCAGGTACATGAACAGCGAAGCAGCTCGGTGTTACAGGAACAGGCCAAAATATGTAGAGGAAGTTAGTATATAAGCTTTTGGAGACATTTTGCTGAGCAAAACCTGATAATTTTGATGAAAGTAAATTTATTAATCATCCCTTTTATGAATTGTTTTTTGGTGTTAGATTTAAGAAGTTTCCCTTCTTTTAGATCCTGACAATATTCTCTGGTGTGTTTTTTTACTTACATTTTTGTTGTTGTTGTTGTTGTTGTTGTTGTTTTAGGGTACCAAGGTTTGAACTCAGGACCCTGTGCTTACCAGGCAGGAACTCCCCGGTGTGCTTTTTTTTCCTAAAAGAATTATATTTAAATCCACCATCCATTTAGAGGGGTTTTTTTTAATGAGTGTGGGACAGATTAAGGTTCATTTATTCACCTGTGAATGTCCAATTATTCCAGTACCATTTGCTATGAAGTCTGTCTTTCTTCTTTTGAGTGAATTTTCACATAATCAAGAGTCAGGTGGTCATATTTTGTGTGGAGTTTTATTTGGGTTTTCTATTCCATCCTGTTAGTCTAAGCAGCTGCCCCTCTCCCAAGATTCCATAATATCAATTACTGTCTCTATATAACTTATTCATATTGAGCATATTGATCTTTCTGAGACAGGGTCTTGCTACGTAGTCCAGGCTGTCCTTGAACTTCCTATGTAGTCAAGGCTCAATTTGGACTTACTATCCTCCTACTGTAGCCTCTCAAATGCTGAGATTAAAATTATACATCACCACCCCTGACCAAATTGAGTACACTGATTTCTTTCTAAATTGTTATACCTACTTTAGTCCCTTTGTCTTTCCACATAAATTTCTGAATCATCTTGGGTATAGTTACAAAAAATTCTTTCTGATATTTTATAGGAATTGCTTTAAACCTATACATATCAGTTTGAGAAGGGACATCGCCAATCAGCTGAGTCTTCCAATCTCTACACAGGGTGCTATGGTTGATACATTGCCAGCTTGAGAAGTTTAGAAGGTTCAGTGACTCAGCCAGAGGCCAGCAGGGTCCTTGCCTTATGAACATCCTGAGGCGGGCAAGAAGAGGTCATGGAGATGGTGTGGCCGCAGCCTGCATACAACGTGAGGGACATAAGCCTGTCTCCCTGACGTTTGTTCTTGTTGCTTTTGCTGTCTGCAGCTGCCTTGAGCTGTGCCATGTCACCCTGCCTTGGAGCCAGCTGAGTGTGGGCTGAAACCTCTGCATGCTGTGAGCTAAATCAGCCTTTCCCTCCTTAACTTAGAGTGTGGGGTATTTTGGCTCAGCTAGCAGAGAAACATAACTAAGATATGTGCTATATCTATTTATATAGGTCTTCTTCAATTTATTTTATCAGCATATTGCATTGTTTCAGCACATAGGTTCTGCATATGTGCTGTTAGATTTATGCTAAGTATTTCTTTTTATTAAGTAATTATAAAAGCAGTCATCAATCGTTCATTGATAGCATATGGACATGCAGTGAACTTTCTGTTTATCTTACACCATGTGATCTTTCTGAACTCACTTGCTAGTTTAGTTTCCATCATTCTCAGGATTTCCTACAGAGAAAATCATGTCACCTGCGGTAAGTTTTCCCAGGAGAGCCACATCATTCTTCTGCAGACAGCAACCTCAATGACCCAGTCCTCTCCACTGGCCCCACCTCTTAAGGACTCTACAGCCTCATAATATCACCTTGTATCCAAATCACAGCATGGCCACAACCTATCACAGTCTACTGTATCATTTTAAGAGTCTAAATGAAGCGCAGAATCCTAACTTCCCTTTGTATCTCTTCCTTCTCTGTAGAGGACCATGTGGGTGACTCTCTGTGAAGGAGGAGCCATCGTCCCCATTTTGGCTGAGCCTGACCCTATTTCCGTGTGTTGATATGTACAGAGCTGGCTGGGACTTTTCCTTATCCCTTCAACTGCCTTTAAGCAATGTGGATAGTTCTAGCCAAGGTGCTGGTGGTAGTCTCTGAGTGGACAGGGTCTCCTCAGAACCTCCACCTGCTGCTCCCTAGAGTGGGTTGGGTCAAGATGGGATGAAGAGCCAATGCTTCACGCTGTCAGCTGGGATCGAGCCCCAATATAGAGGCTATCACTTCCTGGGGCCTGAACGATTACGCATGAGAGTTGAAGCACAGACCCCAAGATATTAAATATCTCAGTTGTGTCATGCAGATTACTCTTTCTGCAGATCCTGCTCTCTGCATATCGCAGAGGTGACCTCAGCTTCCTACCTGCCCGGCTCACAGCACTCGCCCGCTTCCCGCCACTCTCACAGTCACTCATCCTCGAGCCTCTCCCCTCTTCACGAATGAATAAAGCCCAGGTTAGGCCTTGGTCAAGGCCCTTGCTCCCGACAGCCATCACCATGGCTGGACTGAAGACCCTTTGGCTCCCCAATATTGGGATGAGAAAGAGTTAATGTAGAGGTGTGCTAGGACACCCTGTTTTTGCGTCCTTACTCCCAGATGCCTAGCAGGTTCTCACAATAGCCTAGACATTAATCCTGGACACATACAATTGGATTTTGTTATGTTCACCTAAAGTAACTTGAAGGCTGAAACTCAAGATATATACAAATGAAGACCGAGGGCAGGGCAGCACCCTGTTTGCTGGAGCCCTCACTTTGCTGACGTTGCGTGACCGTGTGTCTTTGCCGCTGGCGCCCGTGAATCTTTCCCAGCAGGTGGTGACGAAACCCGAGACTCCCAAAACCAGAGTGTAGACCTTGGTTCCCTCAGCCTCCCGGTCCGCAAAGGTCTTATGGTGCACCGCATCATCTTCGGATTCTACTAGACGTGAATATGGGACAAAATTTTTCTACATCCTGGGTTACTCACCATGCAGCTTTCGTTTTTGCTGCACCGAGTTAATCATGTTTGTTCTTCCTCTGACTTAAATCACTTGCTTAAAAAATTAGATAAATGCTGTCCTTGCTATCCCGATGCAGGCTCCCTAAAGATCATGGATTTTTTTAAGAATTGGGTATATCTTACATAAAGTTCCTAGAGCCCCCATACAAATACTTAAAACTTGACATTTAAGTCAAGATGCTATTAAATGATTTGGGGTTCCACAAATTAAAACATCAGTGGACACACCTCCTACTCTGACTAATAAAAAAAAAAAATGTGTCCAAAAACAGGAGCCAAAAATAGCCACTATATCCACATCTCCAACTCCACTAATTAAAACTGCAACTCCACCTTCCCCGGATTCACAGGTTCGGCCGGCCTGTGACAACTGGGTTAGGGAAGCTCTAAAGGAAGGAGACGTTTCTATTCCAGCATCATGCCCAATTGTCAGAAGGCCAGGACCTGCCCCTAGATGTAAAACACTCCCTTATTCTGTGTTCAAAAATTAAAAAGAGCTACTACTAAGTATCACATACATAGTTCTTACAGCACTAATGTATTAGAAAGCATTACATCTGGCTATAAACTTACCCAAAAGCTACAACAGTTGTTAAGAAATATAAATTGGCCACACCCCTTTTATCCCACTGACACACAAACATTAAGTCCACTCCTTCAACTGCACTCTTCTCTTACCTCTGTCTTACAGATGCTACCTATCTCTTCTGTCAGGCAGGCTCTATTATACCTAAATTCTCCACTAGACATTCATTTTGTAGATTGCACTCCTTCAGAAGAGGAGATATGTCATTTTATTTTGATATGTCAGCAGCCATATTATATGGGAGTAGTGGCTCAACATTATAACAATAGATGGTATTTTTTAGAATGGCTTCACACACCTCACTCCATAAAAAAGACCTTCTATAGCCCTGCCAGTCAGATTGCTGACCTGGTGGAGCGTGCGATCGGACAAGCCATACATTTGTTTGGCTTTGCTGTGTCAACCCCGTGCGTTCCCTGTGGAAAAGATATTCATCAGGTCTTCTTGCATGACAACCATTATCTATTTGTTTTCGCTACCAGTCTCTTCCATATACAGTTCTTCTTACCCCACAATGCCCACTTGTCATATCTACAAAATACTCTTCCAAGTTTTCTTTTTACCCTTCCACGATTCTGTCAGATTGGCCAGTTACAGGACTCACAGTATACACTGATGAAAATAAAACTAGGGAAGTAATAGCTTAACAAATAAATCCAATATGGCATCATAGATACATGCTTCATCATGCCTCCGCACAACAAAACGAAATGACTACTATTTTACTGGCTCTCCAATTATTTGACAATCAGCCTTTAAGTATTATTTCTGACAGCGCCTATGCCCGCTGTGTGGTACAAAACATTCCAGATGCCATCGTATCTTCTGCTCTTCATGCTCCATTATATTCTTTGTTTATTTCCCTACAAGCTCTGCTGCAGTGCTGCTCATCTCTCATATGTTTATTATACCAAGTCACTTCTTAAACTCCCTGACCTCATCACACAAGGCAATAATTATGCTGACTCTTCATTACCTTTGTTTACAGACCCACTTACCAGCCATCAATTCTTTCACCAAAATGCTCACTCTTTACAGAAACCATTGCGCATTCCTTTAACACAAGCTCAAAATATTGTTAAATCATGTAATCAGTGTATTCTTAGTTTTCCTTCCTCCTTTGGAACCAACCATAAAGGTTTAAAGGTTAATGAAATATGTCAAAGGGATGTTACTAATTTTCCTCCTTTGGCTCCTTATTCTTATCTACATGTCAGTATTGATACATGGTCACAACGTGTTTAGGTCACCGCCCATAAGGGAGAAACCACAAACCAAGCTATTCAACAGAGTCTAGCTGCTATAGAGGTTATGGAAAACCAATAGAAGTAAAAACAGACAACAGTCCTGGTCATACTTCCCATGCTTTTTACAATGGGGCATTGTTCACAAAACAAAAATTCCACATAATCCCACCAGTCAAGCAATAAGAAAATGTTCACATCATAAAATTAAACAAACTTGAACACTATTAACAAAAAAAGAGGGGAATGGGGTCCCCTGCCAGCAAACGATATAATCTATTATCTCTGATGTTATTCAAACTCAACACATTATCTGATTTACAGGATTTTTCTCTCAATCAATGGCCATCTCCTTACCTCCCTCATTTTCATTTGTTAACAACTCTTCCTGCCCTCTCATGTGTGATATAAAAATTTACAGACTGGTCTGTGGAGTGACCCAACTCCATTGATAAGTTGGGGAAGAGGGTATGCTTCTGTTTTAACTCCCACAGGTCCACTGTGGGTCCCCGCTTGCTGCATCAGACCTGGCCATGGCATGGCATCAAGGATTAAACCTGATCCCACTGTTCCAAAGTCACCTAGCCTTGACAGACACCAACCACCCTGGCCCTCCGCTGAGAAAGCGAAGAAGGATGACACGTCCTCAGGAATTGGTCGGCTGGGGAAGCCTAAAAACTCTTATTAATGAGGCACAAGATGCTGTTGTGCCCACCCCCGAAGGATTTACTTTAGGGAGATTGTTCTTGATGATTTGTGCTAAGATCACAAAGAATTCTATGTTATTGATAGTTTGTTGGATATGCTGTGTTTTGCCCCTTAGGTTGTAGGCTTCTCTGTTCAATACTCATGAAAATGTATGGAATCAAAAGCATATGATTTTGATCCTCCCTTAATCTCTCTTCCTTTTGTCTCAAACAGGATCTCAATTTACAGTACATATTGGGTTCCTGCCCCCGACCAGTCTGTAAACCTGTTGAGAATGTCAGAAACATAACTTTCCTTAGACATACTGACTCCAAGCCAGCTTCTTATCAGGACCTTGCTCACTGGGGACCTGCATCTTATGACACTCCTTCGGGAGCATTAGAATTTATTACCCGTAAAGTAATAACTACATCTAATAACACCTCTGTGTGATTTGTAAATTGCACCAGAGCCAAATGTCATAAATTGTTGGGTAATTTAAAGTGCTGCAATTACGATAAATATATTTCTAGTTACGGTAACATTCAACTACCCCTAGAATGATTTTTTACACGTAATGATCATACCTTTAATTATATTCCCACCAATCTCTCCGATGTCTGCTGTTGTTTAAGAAGACTGGCCATGACACTTCCTTCCCAAACTGATCTAACTCACCACCAAACACAAAGCCATTTATTAAACAAACAAAGAAAGGGGAGCTGTTGGGATAAGAAAGAGTTAATATGGAGATGTGCTAAATAATTTTCAGGGCATGTGGGAGGAGGAAAAAGCAAACAGGGCAGCAGCAACAGCTGCAGGAGTAACCAAGAACACTTGGAACTCAAGGACACCTGTTTTTGTGTCACATGCCTACCAGGTTCTCACGTATAGGCTAAACATTAATCTTGGACACATACAATGGGATCTTGTTATGTTCACCTAAAGTAAACCGAAGGCAGAAACTCAAGATATATGCAAATAAAGACCGAAGGCTGGACAGCAGCCTGTTTGCTCGAGCCCTTGCTTTGCTTGCATTAAGTGTCCGTGTGCCTTTGTTGGCGGCCCGGGCCTGTGAGTCTTTTCCAACACCCCAAAAGTACAAATATAACTTAGTGTCTTTATTCTCACCCATTCTTGCGCTGGGTGTGGTAGATTGGAATTAATGTGATGGAATTCCACTAACTAATCCATGGCTTTACAATATAAAGTTTTCAGACGGAGACAAAAACCTGGAAGAGCTCTCTGTATCTTTCCCCTCATGTTTAATAGGATTGTCTTAACTATTTCTCATCCACGTTAGACAATCCTATAATTTTTGCTTGAAATAGTGAACATAATTTAGAAAATCAAAGAGAAGAAAGCCTGGTGCATTCAATCATATTAGTACTGTTCTTTTTTCTAGATGTTCTAATATTCTTTCATTGTTTTCTTTCTATTTAGAGAAAACACATCCTTACTTCCTCTTTATTATTCAAGGGTATTTTCACTGGATCTAGGATTCTGGCTGATGGTCCCTTTATCTCAGCGTGTGAAAATATGTCGTTTTCTTTCGACAACCACACAGCTTCTGAGGAGAAACCCACTGTCATTCTGGTTGTTTTCATCTTATAGGTGAGCTGTTTTTCTCTGACTGTTTTTAAGGGATTTTTTCTTTCATTTTTAAATTTTAGAAATTTAATTATGATGTGTCTTGGTTTGGATTTCTTTGCATATGTCTTGTTTGATAAATATTTGTTCAGCCTTTCAAATTTGTAGGCTTGTGAGTCTTGCCAAATTAGGGGACTTTTTAGCTGTTTTTTTTTT
>NDGN011442208.1:0-17203 GCA_002564285.1 Tympanoctomys barrerae
ACCAGCCTGATTTCCTTGACACTTAAGACATTTCCATTTATGCTAGGAAAGTAATTATGCTCTCTTAAAAAAAAAAAAAAAGCTAGAAAGCCCAGGATTCATGCATAATCCCATCACTCAAAGATAACTACTTTTAATATTTCCATGCATTTTTCATACGTAGATATAGATGGTCTTGTTTGTTTTATTACAGAAATAAGCTCATACTACGCATGTTATCTGGTGACATATGTTCTGCCCAATGATATATCTGGAACATCTTTCCATAGCAACTCCTAAAAGCTGTGCATCATAATTTCATGACTGCCTAAAATTTTGTCCTATGGATAAGCCAAAATATATTTAGTTCATCACTTCTTACTGGACACTTAAATCTGCCCAAAGACAAACTCTCCAACTCATAGCCCCACACATATGTCTACACAAACACAGAGAGAGAGAGAGAGAGAGAGAGAGAGAGAGAGAGAGAGAGAGAGAGAGATTTCACTATTTTTCCATGAGGAAAATTGTTGCGGTCCAGAGTTAAGACCCCTCTCCACAAAATGCTGCTCCACACCTTAATACCCCTATGGGGACAGGCTTTCCTCCCCACCCCTGACCCACACAGGGTCTGTCAGCCAACTTTCCCTCGATGTGACATAATTCCTGACAGAAATGACCTAAAGCAGGAAAGGTTTGTTTGGGGCTCAGGGCTTGAGAGGCTCACCTGGCCCTGTTGCACCTGGGCCTGTGGGAACCAGAAAAGATGCCATTGCCAAGCCAAGCTGCTCACCTCGTGACAGACAGGAGGCAAGAAGGGTAAGAGAGCCCAGGCAGAGGCAGCTGGGGACAGATGGTGACAGCACCCGCTATCCACTCCCTTCAGCCGGGCCCCACCTCTTATTTCTGCTGCCTCTTAATGATTCCATCAAATTCTACTACTGGTGAAGTTAGAATCCAGGATCCACAAGCAACCAAGACCTCAAAGGAATGAGCCTTGAGGGAGAGGAGTCCTAACCAACCTCAGTACTGGACGTTGTCTTTTATGATCTTGGTCAGTCTTACAAGCCTGAGGAGAGTGGATACCAAAGTACCATCTTGTTTAATGTGTTTAAATTTTATTCTCAGTAAGGTCGGATTTCTTCAAATATCACAATGTTGGCCTGCTTTCGTCACCCTTGCACTTCTACGGTGGCCTCAGAGCATAAAATGCCTCAGGTGGGGCTTTGCTGGGTAGGCTTGAAGGGCCTCTTACAGTGGGCATCTGCTGGCAGTCACTGGCCCTGCAGAGCTCTGCCCAGCTGCCGGGGCCTCCAGGATCTGCTGGCTCCATAAGCAGAACTAGACTGCCTGGTGAAAAGCTCATGCAGCCCCGCCACCCCTGGGTTGCATTTTAGGGCTGTCTGGCTTCTGTCAGCGCTGCCTCGCCGGCCCATGCGCTGTCCTGTCTGTGCACTCACAAAGCCTGAGCTGTGCCAGACGCCTTCCTCGCTCCTCCTCCCATGGACCAGAACAGCCCAGACGCTTCCTGCACCACCAGAAAGGCAGCCTTGTCTTAACTGCTAACCCGGGGAGCTGCCACCACTTCACAGAGCCAGGGAATCCCTGTCACTTTGGGGTCTCTGGGTTAAGGATATGACAGAACCGCCCTTTCCAGGGGGCTTCAAGGTGGGGCATGAGCTACAGCCTCATCAGTGTGTCCCCCTACCCAGCAGCCCACCCTCATTCTCATGGAAACAGTATCTCTATTTTTCTTGCCCACGTTCCTCCAGGCCCTGGTTTCTATGCCTCCCCGAAGCCCAGGGAACAGGCAGAGTTCAGGACCTGGGTTCAAATCCCCTTTGGCCAGGTTAGTCACCTCTCAGAACCTCAGTGTGCTCATCAGCAAAGATTAAACGGGACCACGCTGGTCAGCGTAATTTTGGAAAGCGCAGTACACAGAATCAATTTTGTCTTCATTTGATTACTGATCAAGTGACTGGTCGCATGCTGTGAAAATAACTTCCCAAATATAAGCTAAGCATAGAGCCTCTCAGAGAAGTTATAACCACTTGGTCTCACCGCCCCCATGTGCCCTTTTGTGCCTCAGGTATAGGCCACGGTGCAAAGTGCCACAGCCACTGATACCCGCTGGCTTGAATTGACCAACGTAGCCAAGCCAGTACCTACAGCCCGGCAGGTGGGCTATAGTCCATCTTTTATCTGTCTATTTGTTGAGCACTGATACACCCAGGAAGTCAGGTCCTGCGCTGGGCCAATCCAGCACTAGAGAGTCCTGTCATCACACCGCTCCCCAGGCAGAGGACAAGCCACCACTGACTGCTACTGCTATACTAATAGACAAGGGCCAGGCTACAGATGGCCATAGCGCTGACCCATGGGTCTGCAGGAGTCGGCCCCAAATGGGCAGGCCTGGCGGATGGTGGTCAGCTCCGTCGATCAACCCTAGTTTCACTTTCCGCATGGCACAGGCTTTATAGGTGGCATCATTTCACTGGCAAGCGGCGGGCCTGGGAGACAAACTTATGGGGCGCTCTGACCACTGAGCCGTACTGCCTGGCTAAGCAGGAAGGGAGAAAGAGAAGGAAAATCAAGCGGAGAGAAGAAAACTCAACCCTAAATAAAGAACGGCACATTGTGCCCTGCAAACACTGCAAACATGCTACATCGTGCTTCCAGGAAAATTAACCCACCCCAACCGCCCAGGCAGCTTGCTAAGCAGCTGCTTCCTGGGCCCCATCCCAGGGATTCTGAAATCAAGAGCCCAGGCCGGGGTCTGAGAGCCTAGTTCTCACAGTCCCTGAACCTTCACGTGAACCTCCCAAAACAGCTATCAGCAGGGTGTCACCAGTGGAGGCTCTCAGCTCCACCTCCGAGCCATTAAGCTGGACTCTAGTTAAGCAATATCTCCAGGTGTCTCGCTGCACACTGGAGCTCAAGAGGCAGTGCTCTAACTGAGTCTCACTTAGGGAGGCCAAATACCACCCAGCTAATAAAGAGCGACAGCCAGCTGCTTCACGGGGAGCAGATCGATTAGGGGTCCTAATAATCCTATGGAATCCCATTTTACAGATTAGGAAAGTGAGGCACAGGGAGGCGAAGTAACTCGCCAGAGTCTGAAAGCTGGCAGGTGCTGAAGCAGCCATTCAAACCGGAGCCCCCGGAACCTGCGGCCCCATTTGGCCCAGGAACGAGCTGGCACCACCCCAGCCGCTGTGTGGGCCAAGTCGCTCAAACAAGGTACCCGGCAGTTCTGCAAGCTCAGCAAGAGCAGCGCAAGTGGCACTGGTGCCCCAAGAAGAAAGCGGCTGGTGGGCTTGGGCATTCCTACTACACTTAAAAATTAAAAAAACAACCAATTCAGGTTTTTTTAAAAAAACAACCAAGTCAGCGCATACTCAAACGAGTCCCGCAATTAAATCATTCTGCTCTCAAATCCACTCTCAGAATCACATTCCAGAAGGTTCCTTGGCAAAAATAAAAGCAGGTAGAGAGCCCTGCATAACAGCCTCGGCCCAAAAGGACTTGTTTGGACATTTTTATATGCTCTGCCCTTTGGAGAGAAACTATTTTACAAAACAAAGCTATGTTCTCTGAACTTAAAATGTCAAAACATAAAACCGCACATAAAACAGGGCTGGATCTCTTCACTGTGCCTCTCTGCCCGCGCACGGCTTCTCTCAGGGTTTGGCTTGGATTTGGGGGACCTTTCTGCCCACCACAGCTTAGCTGGGGAGTTGGGCTTGAGAGCGAGAGGGGCCTCAGGGTCTGCTCCCACCACGTAACCACAAATCAACAAACTGCCTGAGGATTAGCATCGGTAGCAGGCAGAGCCCTGGGCTCGAAGCAAAGGTTTCGTCAGTACAGAGGTGCACCCCAACGAGGCTATACGGCCACGCAGCGGGGACACCAATGGCACTCTGGTAGATGTTTAAGGGTGGAAAGACTTAAGGACCTTACAATATTGTTTTTCTAATTCCATGAAATGGGAAAAATAAAGGTAATAAATGGCAATGTCATACAAATAGCCAAGAATAGAACAGACCCAGGCCAGAGGCCAGAAACAGGCTTACCATGATGCAAAGGATCAAGGAGATTATGTATTAGCTCGTTTCAGCAGGAAGCGGCGCCACCTTCATGGAATGAGGAATCTAGACCTAGGCAGCGGGACCCTGACCCAGGTGGAAATGTACTCATCTTAAGCCTGCAAAGCCTCTCTTGGCCACTGCCACAGACAGGGCTGGCGGGGAGGGGAGGTCCACGGGGGCAGGACACAGAAGAGGTGTCCACGGGGGTAGGACACAGAAGGGGTGTCCACAGGGGCAGGACACAGAAGGGGCGTCCACGGGGGCAGGACACAGAAGGGGTGTCCACGGGGGCAGGACACAGAAGAGGTGTCCACAGGGGAAGGACACAGAAGAGATGCCCACGGGGGCAGGACACAGAAGGGGTGTCCATGGGGGCAGGACACAGAAGAGGTCTAGTACAGTCCTTAATAAAAGGACAGCCCATAGCAGCACTCTGAAGCCACAAGGAAAGGGTGGATGGGCCACATGGGCCACTAAAGACACATGTACACACCCAGAAGGTGAAATTAGGTTTTCAAACAGGACAGAAAAAATTAGGGAGACAGATGGGGAAGCTGGAGGAAGGGAGGAACGAGAGCAGGAAACTGAGTTTACCGTCCATTGAAGTATTGCTTAAGGAGAGGAAAGATGGAAGATGATCACCAAATGTTAAATCCACACCAAATACACTTAAAATGTTGAAAGTGCTTAAAGTGATACTTTGGTTGGAATATGGGTAGGTTTTACCTCCTCTGTCACATTTGCCTGTATTTTTCTAATTTTTCCACAACGTACATGAATTCTCATAGAGAAAAGTGACTTATAATTCTTGGGCTGGCAAGATAGCTCATCAATCTAAAGTGCTGCTTAGGCAAGCTTAGGTAGGTGCAGGGGACCCTGGTTTGATCCCTGGCACCACATGCTGTGCCAGCCCCGCCCTCAGGGTGGCTGAGCTGGCCCCCCAAAATAAAAAATAATAATAATAAATTAAATTTAAAAAATAAAAATGATTCATAATTCTTATAAACAAAAAATGTGCTATTTCCTGCTTTAATATGTATGATATTAGAACAGTTTAATAATAATTACTATTTATTGAGAGACTAGTATGTACTTTAAATTCTGTAGCTATAATGTTAGGAGACAGACTAATTACCTCCATTTACTAATGGGGAAATGGAAACTTCTAGAAGTAACAAGTCTTGCCTCAGTTAGCATTAAAAGCACAGAGCTGGGTCTGGCAAGGATATGACTAGTACTGGTACTAGTTACCTCTAAGAAGGCCCAAAAAGCTCGGCCCCCAAGTAGATTGCCAGAAAAACTGCAGCATGCCCGGGATGATCTGAATTTCACATATATAATAAGTTTTTTTAGCTATAAGTAGTGCATATCCCATGCAATATTGTTTATTGTGTTCTGAATCTCTCATTTAACTGGGCATCCTAGGGGGTTGTTCATTTATTTGTTTTTGTATGCAGTACTGGGGATTAAAATCAGGGCCTTTGTGCATGCTAGGCAAGTACTCTACCACTGAGCTATGTCCCCAGCCCTCCTGTTGTCAGGCTGTTTATCTTAGAGATACAACTTCTCTACATCAACTGCTATAGGCATAGCTCAGAAGTAATATGGCAATCCAGGTGTCCCAGGGAAAGTCCCCAGGATAGGGCGCCTAAAACTACTTCAATAACATCTAGGAATAATCAGCACTCAGACAAACCCGTGAGCAGCCCTCCCCGCTTATGCAGGTCTCTGTCTCCTCATTTAGGCTGAGAATTGCCAGAGAGAATCACCACGTGCTTGGGGTCCTTTTGTTACACACCACCATGAGTCTTTGCTGCCTGATGCAGGCTAGCTGCCTGGAGTGAAGGATGCCTGGGACGCATAGAGGCCACCGAGCAGTTTTGCTGAGCACTTCGAAGTCACACTTGGCCTATGGCCAACCTTGGTGGTAACAGACTCCCAAGTCTCCACGACGGAAGGACTTGCTGGACTCTGCAGTCAGTAGTCAGGGCCCGTGTCCACGCCTACCTAACACCAAGTTAGGTGGAGCTCCCTGTGACCACCCAAGTTAGACAGTGGCTTTCAACCTGGTGGTCTTTTAAGGTCACGGGAGACTAAAATGCACCAACAGCAGCCCACTCCAGAACTGCTGAGTTGCTACCCCCAGGCGGTTCGGAGGATAGGAGCCCCGGCACACTGAGTTCCAGGGATGCTGTTGCGGGGCAGATGTCAACTTCTTCCCTCAAGTAGCCCTCACTGCACGGCTCAAAGGACCGACAGTGATCCACTCAGAGAAGGTTCCGCTGAGAAACGCTTGCAAAGGTTCTTTCTTCCCTTACAGTCGAACCCACCGGCTGATGCCCACTGAGCCCTCCCTGCTTATGCAGGTCTCTGTTGCCTCATTTAGCTCTAAAGATGTCCAGTAGACTGTCACCACTGTGCCCACCAGACAGATGAGAGAACTGGCAGAGAGCCCGCAGTTTTCTCAAGGTCATAGGCTAGGAAAGGTGGAGCCAGGACTGCCAACCCTTGCTCTGGTTCAGAGCTCTGGCTCTCAGTCCTAACCTTGAATAATCTCACTGAAGCTTTAAAGAGGCCTTTAGCGAGGAGACTTGGCCATGGCATGCCAGGTGCCCACTGCTACGGCTCTTACCTGGAATGCTGGTCCCTTCTCCACTGCAAATCCTAACCTACCCAGGGGAGAACCTGTCTTCTCTGTGCTCCTAGAAACATCACCGTGAGCACTCACACATCCATCCATTTATTCCTCCTCTTCCCAGGCAAATGGGTATTGGATACCTACTATGGAGAGACGAGGTGCTACCGCTGGCTATAAACACTGAAAGTCTTGGTGGAGCCCCCAAAGGCAGAACTTCAAATTACAGAGGCTGCTCTGCAGGAAGCAGAGAGTTTTCACCCAATCCTGAGCACAAGAACCCAGTGGCCGGCTTAAGGCAGAGAGAGGGGCTGGTGTGATTGGGTTTGTGCCTTCTGGCTGCTGCGTGGAGGAAGATGGCTGGAGGGGAGGAGTGGAGGCAAGGAGGCCAGGCAGGAGGCAGGAGAGACGGCAAGGGGCTGGGCCAGTGTAGAGGTGCCCCATGGGGGACAGGGACATCTTTCAGGAAGGAACTTGATCCCGACACGCTCGGAGTTCTTACTGCCTGCTTTGGTCCTTCTGACATTCCGTACTGTTTCCTGCTGTGCATGGACATGATTGTAGACACTGTAATATTCACAATAATATTCAGAATATTGGACAGCCAGTGCCAAAGGGGACTCCCAGTCAGGACGCAGAGGGTGCCTCCAGCTTGGGACAGGGCCCCCTGCTAGGCTGAGGGCCCCAGGGCCCCAAACACACAGCCTGGCACAGAAGGAGACTCTCAGCGCCACTCAGACAGAACTTCCCCGACCAAACTTTAATAACTGGTATCAAATCCAAATGGTTCAGGCCAACCAAGCTGCCCTCCTTATGAGGTTTTAAGCTTCTTGAAAGCAGAGCTTTATTTAATGAAGGTCAGTTAGCCAGGAATTAGGGAGGTGTCACATCCCAAGCGACGGTCTCCTCCACAGGGCCCAGGGCTGGGGTGGACACTGCGATCCTGAGATGGACCGTGCGCTCTGCCACGGACTCCAGGCTGGCAGCCTGCTCTCCATGCCCAGGGCTCACGAGGAGAACACGGTGTGTTGGGCAGTGCTGCCAACTGCTGCCTGGCAGAGACTGTTCTATGCTGGGGCCTCCTGGACGCTCTGCGTGCCCTCGCAGACAGTCCTGGGAGTGCCGCCAGGTAGGGAGCCGGGCCGCTATGCTCCTCACAGGGTTTGCCTGCGTTTCTTCATATTGAAGTTCTGACATTTATATGGCGGGGGAAAATATCACGGTTAAGAACAAGGAGGTGAGCTGGGCATAGCGGCACATGGGTAGTCTCGGCTACTCAGGAGGCCGAGACGGGAGGATCACCTGAGCCCAGGAGTTTAGGACCAGGCTGAGCAACACAGCAGCAAGACTTCTAATGAAAAACCAGAGATCCATTCTGAGAGCACCACTGGTTCTGGTCAGCTCTCCCTTTACACACCAGGCACTTAGCTCTCCACCTGCAAAATGGGGACAATCGCTTTGACTTCTGTGCTGCAAAAAGCCCTGGTGCAGAGGGACAGAGCTGTGCTCATAGTACCATGTTGATGGGTCTCTCCTTCCCCTCCTCCCCTTCCTCTTCCACTCCCCTCCTTTCCTTCCCGTGAGATTCACCAAGCATCTGCTGAGGGAGGCAGGCGGAGCTGCCACACAGGCCCTGCTCTGGGCAGTCCATATCCACCCAGCAGCCTGCTTCCTCACTTGGCCCTGACAACCAGCCTGGAGGGACACGCTGTGGCCCCAGCCTGTGTGAGACAGATCTGAGGACTCAGGGCCAGCTCCACCACCCGCTCCATGGCAAAGTCCATGCTAAAGCAAGGTGCCACATCATTTTAAACCATGTTCAGTCCATGCTGCTTAGAAATGAAGTGTGGAAGGGAAGGAACTTGAACCAACCTGACCTTGAAATTTCCACTCAGCCCCTAGATGACCTCAGACAGAGCATTTTACCTCTGTGGGTCTCAGTGCCCATCACTGGAACACAGTTATCTATTCTGGCTTAAAAGGGAAGAAATAAAAGCCCACTTTGTGGTCATCTCCAAAGAGGCCTGGTGACAAATGGAAAGGAACTATGAGGGCTATGGACAAAAGGCCCTGACAGCTGCCTGGGTTAGGAGCCCGGAAGCTGTGTGGTGCTACATAATGGTACATCACCACTCCACACCTCTGTTTCTTCATCCATAAAATGGGGTGATCACCACCCCGGCCACAAAGAATACGCATGAGACACTCAGACGGCTGTTCTCATCAGACGCTGCCACTAAGAAGTTCTTGGAGGCTAAGGCAAGGCCTGGGCTGTTCCCAGAGGCCTCCCACCACCTTGGCCATAGGACACGTTCAGGTCTGTGACCATCAGAATGGCAGACGGTGGCATCCCTGGCCCTGGCCATGACCCTGTAAGCCAGAGGCTCCAGTTGAAACCCCGGCAGGGCCTCCTGTCCAACACCTTCTCTTCTCTGCGCCTCAATTTCCCCATCCTTGGAACAGAGATCAGCCGCCTCCCTCGTGGGTTTACTATCAGAACTAAACAAGTAGGATACCGTGAATTCCTAGGGTAGTGCCTGGGCACACAAAAGGCGCCATGGAGGTATTTCCTGTTGTTATTGTGGTCCCCACTCCTGGGCTGGTAGCCCCCACAAGGAATAGCCCTTTGCTGTGAAGATGGACCAGCGGTGACCCCGTCTACCTGACAGTGCTATCCTCTCTGTCTCTCCTCCAGGGCCCTGAAATAGCCAGGTCATCTCATGCCGAAGGCCACTGCAAGCTCTGCAAGGCCCTTGCAGGTCTCTTCTGGTCCCAGCTTCATGTTGCTGGCTCTAAGAGGTCCCATTCCAAGGCTGCTTTTCTCCCATCACCCCCTGCGATGGCTCCCAGGCCACCCTCTGTGTGTAAATACACTTGACTTTTATGGGCTGCGGGTGCCCTGGGCATAAACCATCTCCTCCATCCCCTGGGATGAAGAAAGGATGAGACACAGAAGCTACTGCAAAGCCAGGGAGACAGATTGAGACTTGGAAGGCTAGACCCCCACCACCACCACACCTCTGTTCTTTGTGAAATTGCATGCCCCGAAGCCCCGCCATCTCCTCCACTACTTTCATGCATCTCAGGCACCAGCCAGGGTGAGCAGATGCCTCTTCTCTCCCCCCCGGCCACACCTGGTTTATGGGGCCATTGAGAGGTCCTTGACTGGCTTCTTGCTTCATTTTGGACCTGCATCTCACTGTCCTGCAGGCAAGGTGCCTGGAAGATGTTTTAAAGCATAAGCCTTATTCTCAGGGCCACCTCCACTGCCCGCGGAAGCACCCAGAATAGGATGGGATAGAGTAAACCCCACCCTATCCCAGCCTCCAGGACCCTCCGGGTCTGACTCTGTCCTCTGATCCTGATGGATACTTGGATTTCCACAATCCGGGATTAAATCTGTGATGAAGCAGCAGCTAAAGCCACCTGCTCTGAAGTCAGACAGCTCCTTCATCCATGGGTCTGTTCAGGACAAAACACTGAGTACCATGCTCTGCCCCAAAATCTGTGGGCACAGAGGTGGCAAGGCAAAGTCTCCAGCCAGGACCACCACAAGGATGTGCAGCCTACGTAGCAGCACGGGGTCAGGCATCAGCAGGATCTTATGCTCCCTCTACTGCTCTTGTGACATCATTTTTAGACAAGGGCTTTGATCTGCACTCTTCACAGGGCCCCCAAAGGATGCAGCCACTCCATCGCTGCCCCCAGGGGTCTCACATTCTACCTCATGAAAACTAAACAGATCTCCAGCCTCAGCCATGAAAGAAAATGTTAGAAAGAAGGTCAGCTACAGAAGAAAAGTGGCCGTGACTGACCAAAAAAGACCTCCAAGAAAGGTGACAGAGAGAGCCAGGCAGCCCCTTGAGGTGGTTCAGGAAGAAAGAAGAGCCGGGGCTGAGATCCTAAACCAAGAGCTTGCCTGCTGAGCTCAAGAGCCAGCTAGGGCAGAGGCTGGGGTCAGGGAGCTGGAGAGGAAGAGGGGAGATGTAGTACCCCCAGACTGCATCAGCTGTATCACCCCACAGCCCAAGCATGTACTCAATGTCACAGTCCATTGAAGGCAGCTGGTGGAAGGGTCTAGAACAGTGGTGGCCACACTGCTGTGGCACACGTGCCCTAGGTTCACCACTGCCAGTTTCCTGGCTCTGCAGTCCTGAATCACCATCCCTTTCTGCTGTGGCAAAGTTTGTGACAGCCCAGGAGGGCTCCTCCTCTCACCATGTATGGAGAGATGCTGCGGGTAGGTCTTCCTCACCAGGGCTGAGAGCTGGGGCCAGCTTTTCAGCCTGCTTTGGCTTTGTCCAAATGGACATCACAAAGAAGAGACAGGGCAAAGGGGCAGAGGATTCTTGAGAGAGCAGGGACTTTCTTCCAAGCCATCAGAAGAACTAGGACAACACAGACAAGCCAGGCATGGTGACACACCCCTGTAATTCCAGCTACTCAGGAAGCTGAAGCAGGAGGATCCCAAGTTTGAGGCCAGCCTAGGCAAACTAAGTGGGATCCTGTCTCAAAATAGAAAAAAAAAGGAAGGGGGTGGAGGTGTAGCTCACTGCAAAGGCTCTCAGCACAAAAAGAAAAAACAAAAAGGAACAACGAAAGAACTGTGTCTTTTTCACTTTATGACTCAGTGTTGTTTAATACCACGTAGGAGTACATAGTAAAATTACCATCCTTGCTAAGAATCAGAACCTAAGCCTGTTCCATGTAGGTGAAGACGCACTATAGTTGCCAGGGAGATAGCTCAGTGGCATAAGCACCTGCCTGGCAAGCGCAAGGTCCTGAGTTCGATCCCTGGTACAGAAAAATCAAACATCATCTGAGGTGACTGGTCACAAGGCCAGGAAGCTGACAGCCACAGATGATGAGGTGACTTCCTGAGGATGCAAGGCTCTGTAAGGCCAGGTTGTGACACCGGTGCTGAGGCAGGGCAGCCCCCAACTCAGGCTCAAAGAGGGAGCGAGCTGCCATGAAGCGCGGGGCCCAAGCAGTCCAGTCCCGAGGCCGGGGCTCTTGCACTGCGGTCCCTGCCCTGGAGCCCTGTCCCCACTTACAAGTCCATCTCCAATTAACTCCCCAAGCTGAGAGCGCTGGGTGAGGAAACCGTTCCAGCAGCCCACGCGCCCACAGCTGTAAGGGTTCTCCAGCTTGCGTCAGCCGGAGCACGAGCCTGGAAGTCCACCGCTGCTGCCACTGTACACAGCAACTGCGCAGCCGCAGCCCCCCTGCTCAAATGCAGATTCCTGAGCCTGTCCCAGACTCGGGCTTCCCAAATGTACTAGCCTCACATGGTCACCTCGTGAAGCCTGGGCAGGCTGGCAGGTTAGCGGACCAGCAGGGATGAGGAGTCTCACGCTGACTTCTTCAAAGCCAAAATTGTCAGCAACATCAACAGAACTGGAAAAACAGAACTGTTTTCAGGCTCAACTCAAAGCAGGAGTGAAGTCTGGCCACTCTCTCCTGCTGCTTTTAATGGCCAGACAGATTCAGCTTTCTCAGACATCAGGAATTGGCTGCCTGGTGGCCCCAGGAAGACATGACCCTGTGCTGACCCTGGGACCCAGCACAGTACCTTATATGGAGGAAGTGAGCATTGCCTTGTATGGTCAAGGTTTGATTAGGGGGAGGATGGGGAGGTCTTATCAGAGGGAGGCTTGACAGGGAGAAAAAGGGTCCAGAAGCCCCAGGCCATGAAGTCTGGGGAGGCCCAGACAGCCTTCTTCACTAAAGGCCGCAGCAGGGGCTGTGCCCTGTCCACACCTCAGGCTCAGACCCTGCTTTGCAAGGCCCTGAGAAAGTACATTTCTGTGCAGCAAATATTGGAACTCCTCCAAGGAAGTAGGGGCGCCAAATCCTTCTTTAACCCCTTTATACACCCTTTATGTGCTGAGTCACTCTAGGGCGGGCCCCCCCTGCCCAGGGTGTAGAACTGCTGAGTGATCTAGCCACGTTGACACAGTGTATAGACCATTACAAAAATACTGTGTGCTTGGATGAGGAGAAGTCAGGTGTTCAAATTTGCCCCACCCAGGGCCTTTGCACATGCTGAGCCTTCGCGGGTGTGTCAGTGGGCCACGTGCCAGCTCTTTCCACGGCTGTCCCTGTTCAAATGTCAAAGGCTTCCTGCACGCGCTCCCCTTCCCACAGTTGGAGGAGTTACTAGTCACATCGTGGGCGCGTGGTGGTGTTTCCCTTGCACTCCCACCAGCTGAAGAGACCTGCTTGCCAGGCCTGGTGGCTACTTGGGAGGCCGAGGCAGGAGGACCGTGAGTTCGGGCCAGTCTGTGCCACCCTGCAAGACTATCTCAAAAAACAAATAAACAAAAAAACCATAAATAAGTCCAATAAGTGCAAATTAAACAAATGTAAATAAAAATATATACAATGACCTGTTGAACTTGGTGTTGTTCACAGCTCTATTCTCACGTGGGGTGCTGAGTGAGTGGCTGCGAAATAGACAAGTATTGAATAAAGGGAACTAATGACTTTTCATCCAAAACATGGCAAAATGTTAACTTCGTATAATAAAGCCTCGTTAAGATCATTCAGCACCAAAGCGTCTCTTGGCCGCAGCCCCCACCCCACCCTTCAGGTCGTGGCTGTGTCACCTTGGCTCAGCACCACGCTCTCTGAGCCTCAGTGGCCTCAGAGCAACGTGAGGGTTTTGATGAGCTCCTAGTTGCAGGCCCTGTTTGGAGCAGTTTGCACTGCCTGATGACGCTCTCCACGTCCTCTGTGTGCTTCCAGTCTCGTGACCACGCTACCAGGTAGGAGCTACCCCGACGCCACTATGCAGAGGAGGAGACCAAGGCGCAAGGAGGCTTCAGCGCTAGCCCGGGTTGTGCTCCTGAGCTTCATGCCAGGATGCTGCAGCCCAGAGGATGCCCCGGCTCTTGGGCCTCTAACTCAGCTTGAGCAACTGGCAGAGGGTGACTTCATTTGCTAACAAATGTGTGTACACACAATCACACACTTGCTAGTCTCGATCGGCATAGGTATCTGGGAAATCATTTGCTACACACACACACACACACACACACACGCATGTATGCTCATTAAAATACACAGCTACAGCCAGCATGCTGCAGGTCTGACCCAACCGCACCCCTGGAACAAAGGGTGATGTAGGCTCCATTACCACGGCCCCGTGTGAGCGTCCAGGGGGCAGCAGGCTGGCCCTTCCATTCACTGTTCTTAGCTCCGTGTCTCTCCCTGCAGCTGGCAGACTCACAGATCTACCCGGGGGAGAGATGTGAAGCGCCCCTAAATTATTTACTATTAAAAGGCATGAGCTGCCGGCTTCCTCTCTGCATTATTTAGCACCGTCGTGCGCAGTTATCTATGTGCCATACCGAGACGCTGTGTTCACACGAACTCTGACAAAAGTGACTCCATGCCAGGAGAGCTGTGGACTCCTGGGCTTGGGCATCTGCCGCTCTACCTGGCCTGACGTCCGGAAGACCTGACAGTGTTTGTGAGGAGCCCAGAGGCCAGAATCAAGCCCAGAAGCAAAGAGAAAGGGGTGAATGCCCCCAGGAAAGCAGAGCTGCCAGGGGCAGAGGTAGACTAGTGCACGCAGTCAGGTTTCAGCTATTTATTGAGCACCTACTGGATGCTTCCCTCCATCTCTTTCCTTCAAAATGTAAAGACATCCCTCCTGCTTCCCAGCCACAGGACAGTCACAGGAGCCGGACGTAGGATGCCTAGTGAGGTGGTGGGGGGGTGCACCCAGGTTCACCTTCCCCACTTAAGCGGATGACCTCTGACCTCTTCCTGCATTTTTGGATTCTGTGCCTGTACAATGGGAGCGGTCACACCCCCCTCAAAGCACCACGGTAAGGGATCAGGGAGTCTCCATGAATGTGCAGCGGGCCTTCATCCCGGTGCACCTGGTCCAGCTCAGGCAGCAGAACAAGCAAAGCAAAAACCTTAAAGGAAAGCAGCTGATTGGGTGGAAGGAAAGAGGGGCACACGATGACAGCCTTGGTGTCATCAGGGTGATGTCGTGGGCTAGGGACCAGCTTCCCTCCTCCCTGCCTTTTGGAGGGTCCTGAGTGCCCCTGCTGGGCTACCCCCTCTACCACACGCATGGTGGGCATTTAATGGACATCCCGTGGTCATGTACGACATACTGGCCACTGTTCCAAGCGATGGAACTATCTACGAATAAGCCCAGGCCAAACGCCCATCCTCCTGAGCGCTAAAAGATGGCTTAGCTGTCCTCAGGGGACCTAAACAGGTGATGGAATAAAAACAAAGTCACAGCAGGAGGAAGGTACTGGGGAACAACAAAGCCAAAGGAGACAGCAAGGAGCGGGGAGTGATGTCCATGAGATGCCAGCACAGAGGGGGCTTCTAAGCTAAAATGAAAGGCAGAGCCGGCCAAATAGCTCAGCGGATTACAGCACCTGCAAGCAGGTGCAGGGGCCAGGGGTCTGATCCCCGTGCCGGGCCCTGCCCGTGGAGCGTGCTGAGATGGCAATTGAGCCTGGGCATGTGGCACGAGCTGTGATCCCAGCTCTTGGGAGGCTATAAACAGGCAGATCACTACGAGTCCGATGTAGTAGTGACACCCTGAACACCCTGTAGACCCTTCCCTAAAATACAATAAATAAATAAATAAATAAATAAATAAATAAATAAAGTGAAAGGCTTATTCCTGCAGGCTTGGGCTAATGACTGGGTGCTCCATGGAGGCATGAAGGTACAGTTTCAAGTGCAACTCCTAGCACTGCTACGGAAGATGGGTCTCCGCACAAAGGAGGCGATAAAAGTTTTCAGGACACGTCTGTCGAGCCACAAAGGCAGCCATCAAGAAAAAAAATAATCAAGGCCAGCCAGATAGCTCAGCAGATTAAAGTGCCCGCTTAGGCAGAGGCAGGGATACCAGTTCGATCCCTGGTGTGCCGTGCCGGCACCACACCCGTGGTGGTGCGCACCTGTAATCAGCTTGGGAGGCTGAAAACAAGAGGATCACTATGAGTCCAATCTGTGTAGTGAGACTCCATAGACTTTGTACTAAACACATTTAAAAAAAAAAAAAAAGAAAGAAAAGAAAAAAGAAAAAGAATAATCAATGCTATTTCCTCTTGAAAATGGCCAGGTTCAAAGATGGCCCTAGAAAATAAGTGGGGCTAGGGGAGGCGGCTCATCATATGTAGGCAGCATCCCAGCACATCAGACATCTAGCCTGGGAAGTAGCTGCTACCTTTTCTTTCCCTCTTTCCCCACCCCCCTCTCACTCTGGCCCTTCTTGAAAATACTATCTTATGGGCCACCTGGGGGAAAATAGGAACCCAACCCATGGACAGGATTCAGGTGACTTGCAGTGCTTGAAAGGAGTCTGAATGCCAGAGGCATCGTAGGACTTATTTGGTTAGAAGTGATGGAAACAGGGGCTGGGGAGATGGCTCAAGCGCTTCCCTGGCAAGCGCAAGGGCCTGAGTTCAATCTGAGGAAGAGGAGGAGGAGGAGGAGGAGGAGGAGGAAGAGGAGGAGGAGGAGGAGGAAGAGAAGGAGGAGGAGGAGAAAGAAGAAGGAGGAAGAAGAAGGAGGAAGAAGAAGGAAGAAGAAGAAGGAAGGAGGAGGAGGAGGACGACGACGATGAAACAACCCTCTGGAGTCAGCTCTTCCTGAAGCACAGGACCCGAGGGCCATGGCTAGTAGTAGTCCCCTACAGCGAAAACTCAGCTTCATTCACCAAAACAGAGAGGAAAAGGTGCTGGGCTGGAACCATTTCATTCAGGCTAGGTGCTCAGGAAGACTTTCTCAGGAGAGATTAACTCAGCGAACTGAAAGCAGGGAATCCAGGGGAGCCCAGAGGGCTTGACCCTCAGCATAGTCAGGTGACCCTGCCCTGTGTTCCCTGCCTAAGGAAGAACTGGCTGCGGGTACAACGTAGCAAACCCAGCCCCAGCGCGGGTCCCTGCACCTCGGAAGTGTGCCACAGGAGAGCATCCAGCCCTCCCTGGTGCAGGGCTGATCAGTTACCAGCAGGCTCTCTCAGCCACCAAAGAGACCTGCTCCCGCACATGGGAGGAACCCCAAGACTGGGAACAGCCCAGAAGAGGCATCAGAAACCCTGGTTGAGGAAGCCACATGCAGCTGGGACTGAATGTGTTTGGTGAGCGACCAACTCCAGGCAGGAGAGGAGGCGGTGACCCTACTCTGTCACATCCCTGGTGGGAACTACACCAGGCATCCTATGGGCATCAATTTCTTCCTCTTGGCAGCAGCCCACGGAACAGGAATCATAATCTGCGCAGGAGCACCTGGACAGCTGTCCCTGCAAGGACGGCGTCTGCCCCACTTCCGGTACTGCTGCATACAGAGGCGGCCAGGGCATTGCTTTCTCCCCTCTACTAGCTTTTAGCAATGCACATGAGGGGCTGATTGCTGCTTCAGAGCAGTGAGACGGGTCAGCGCTGCCTCCTCACCAACAGCTCCCAAGTAGCCTGTGAGAGCCCAGCCGGGAGACCCCATGCGGTTGGCGGGACTGAGC